>JANITX010000002.1:63824441-63837291 GCA_027564395.1 Erythroxylum ulei
AATCAAAGGGTTTCTTGGATCAAATGGAAGCTTGGACCTTCCTCTAGCTTTTTCCTTCTTGGGTTTACTTCAAAAACTCTCTTGAACTTCAAGAAAATGAAAGACCTAGCTTTTCTTCTTTTTCCTTCTTTCCTTCTCCTCCCTACGACTCTCTCTCTCTCTCTCTCTCTTCTTGCAATTTTCGTTCCCTCTCTTCTAACCTACAAGACCTCTCTTATTTCCTCCCTTATATACCCTCATTAATAGCACAAAGTCTATTCTACCCTTATTTAAAAGCCTAGGTTCCTTTCTCCTTAAGTGACATGCCCATTCTACCCCTTAGGCAATTTAACCTTTCATCTTAATTTTTATTAACTCATGCCACCTAATCTCCTTAATACTAACATGCTAATTAATCCCAAAACACATAAATCTTGCAAGACTCCAAAAATATTTAATCATGCTTAATCAAATAAAAAAAATTCAGGGGCCAACAAGAGGTGAGTCAGAGCGAGCTGTAGACTGTGACGAACCACCTTCATAGTAAGTTGCTCTGAACATGGCTCTAAACCTTGGTCGCATAACCTCATGCTGTCTCTTTGGTCCCATTTGTTTACCTGAAATTCAATTTTTTCGAATTCTCTACAAATATAATACTTTGAGATCAATATTTTACACAATATATGGAGAAGAAAATAAGGCAATGGAGTTGAAGGTTAACAAATTGTTAACAACAACAAATCAACTTTAACAATGATAAAATTATGCATTGTTTAACAAAGTCTTACAGATATAGCAATAAATCAACTTGAAAGCTTAGTGTAATAATGTATTGCATCGAAAAATCACAATGATATAATTAATTTGTTTTATTCCATGTGACATGGGAGTCGGTAAAGGTAAATGAGTCCCCGATCTCTGGATTCCCGATAAGGGTCCTGGCATGTTCAAACGCACCAATGGGAACAGTGATACTTCTTCCACCAGGTGTAGGCTTTTGAACTCCTTCTTGCAATAGCTTTGAAGTTATAGCTATACTTGTAGAAGAAACAGTGAATGAGTTGCCGCTCTTAGTATGGAAAACTAATTTTCCAAATGAACTACTAACTGGAACATATTTACCTAAAACATAATCAGTTAAGAAGTTTTGAAATTGTGATATTAGAAAACCATTAAACAAACATAAACTGGATATTAATGCATACGTGATTGTCCAGACGAGGTTTGAAGAATTGACAAATTTTCGACAAGAACCGAGTCCCTGATCCTTTATAGGCCGTTCTGACATCGCTCTCACCTCTATCGGCATACATGTCCTCTTCGAGTTTAAAGGAAGCTTAAACATGTAGGATAGACAATCAAATGAGAATATGTATAATAACTTCAACAAAGGAAATAAGATGTACAAAATAAGGAAAGAGACGTTGTACAGAACATACTAAACACCTTTAAGTGACAGATGGGCCATGGAAGGCAAACAATTCTTAGTGTATGATGCATCGATATTTCCTGCAATTTTGATTCCTTGGATTGGGACAATTTTGCCACAATCCTCCCAACATAATGAATTACTACCATCCGGAACCAGTCACCATGTCGACATTCCTTGAATAAGAATTTCAATGAAAGACTTTACATAATATATTGAAATGCAAATAATGTTATTTTTTTGATTATAATATTGAATTACAAACACAAATTAATCGCTATCAAAACTTAATTGTAAATTACAATCATCTTCTTCATCGGAAGAATAAGAATCAAACTCCAGCACCTCTTCAGATCTCTGACCCTCGTCATCCTCTCCAGAAGAAATATCGACATATTCGTTAGATGGATCGTTTAAAGGTTCATTATCGTCATACATGACAGATGCATTGATTAAAGTGACATCTTCCTAAAACGCCTCACTTTCAGGACTATGCTCTCCTTTTTGATGTGATTCAAAAACACCTATAGGTTTTACTTTACAAACTGCCAACCAATCTGTCTTATCTCGTCGTAAGCTTGGAAAAGGGACATAATAAACCTGTTTCGCTTGCTTAGCTAAGACGAAAGGTTCAAATTGTCTCAATCTTCTTCGGTAGTTGATTTCAACTAGATTGTATCGGCTATGCACTTTTGTTCCAACATTTGGTGTTAGGTCATACCAGTCATATTTAAATATCACACATCGCTTCATTGTTAAAGCAAGGTAGTCAACTTCTAATATTTCAATAATTTTACCATAGTAATCCATCAATTCTCCCTGTATCGAAACACCACTGTTTATTGTTGACATGCTATGTCCATGAGATTCTGTATGATATTTGTATCTATTCACGAAATACACTGGATACTATTTAATAGTTCGCAGAGGTCCCTTCGCAAGATCACAAATGAACTTGTTCTCTATTATATTTTCTAAGGCCTACATAAATTAATGTATCATCGCAAAGAGTATAATGTCATGAGAACACTTAAATATGGTTTTAAGCTATAATTAAGAATATTTATAAGTGAAAACTTACAAATCTCTCGAACCATCGAGGAAAGTGTTTTTCAACTTCTTTATTTATATCATCTTGTGTGATGCCTGACATTATCTCGCGTAATAATGTCTCATATAATCTAAATACATAATGGCAATTTTTAGTAATGAACAACACACAATTTTAAATGAAGAAATAATCATATTGAACTTACTGAACGAAAGGAAGAACCTCTTCACAGTTCAATAAAATGTAACCATGTGCAGCCTCAATTTTTTTCTCTGTTAACATTCTTCTTGTCGTACGTCCATATGTTTGTCCAGAATATGTAAAAATGGACAAGTTTCCATTAGCACCACTCGTTCCTCCCCCCATCATCATTACAAGGAACTTTTCTTGCTCTTGTGTGAACTTGTGGCTCAAAATAATTTCCACAAAACGTACTAGCTTCCTCTATTAAATAAGCATTACATATGGAGCCTTCAACTATGGCTTTGTTTTTTACATTTTTTTCAAGTGATGCAAATACCTATATTAGAGAAAATGGTTATTACAATTTAGTAGATAAAGCATGTAAAAATGGTTATTGCAATAATATTTGTCGAGTTACCTCTGAAATGGATACATCCATCGATATTGAACTGGACCAGTTCATGTTGCCTCGTGTGCTAAAAGCAAAGGTAGATGCTCCATACAGTCAAAGAAGCTTGGAGGAAAAATCCCTTTTAACTTGCACAAAATAACTAAATTTCATTTTCTAGTTTTTCCATTTCATCCAACTTGATTTCAGCTGATGTCAAGCTTTTGAAAAACAAGCTTAACTCTGTTATAGCTTCTCTTACCTTAGAAGGTAGCAACTCCCGAAATGCAATTGGGATTAGCCTTTGCATAAATAGATGACAATCATGACTTTTCATCCCAAATAATTTGTACTTCCTGAGATCCACACACCTAGCCAAGTTTGAAACATAACCATCAGGAAACTTTATACTTTTCAATCATTCACATAAAAGCTCCTTTTGTTTCTTGTCCAAAGTTTAACATGCTTTTGGATATTTACCAGTGCGAAGATCTTTATGTAACTCATTTCTTCTACAAAAAAGTTGCAAATCAGCTCTAGATTTTACATTTTCTTTTATCTACCTTTCAATGTTTATAATGGTATTGAACAAGTTGTCAAAAATGTTTTTCTCAATGTGCATCACAACTAGATTATGACGTATCAAATTTGTTTTCCAATATGGCAAATCCCAAAATATGCTTCGTTTTCGCCAACCAAATTTCTGACTAATACTTGTGTTTACTTCATCGGCTTCTAATTTTGTTACTTTTAGCAAGCCTAATTCTCTTGCAAAATCTCTTCACCATCTTTCATAAGAGGAAGAGGTGTGTTGACGATCCTATTTTTAATGAATTTATGTTTTTTGCGCCTAAACGGATGATCTGAAGGAAGAAATTTTCTGTTATTGTCAAACCAACATATTTTGCCTCCATTTGGGAGATAAAACGCATTAGAATCATTGCCACAATAAGGACAAGCCAATTTTCCAATTGTGCTCCATCCAGATAACATGGAAAAAGCCAGAAAGTCACTAATGGTCCACTTCAAAGCCGTTCTCAACATAAAATTATGTTTCAGGGAGACATCATATGTTTGAACACCCTATTCCCAAAGCTGTTGCAATTTAGATCTCAATGGTTGTAAGAAAACATCAATTTTTTGCTTCAGATTTGTTGGCCCTGGCACAATTACTATCAAGAACATATATGCCTTTTTCATACACATCCAAGGAGGTAAATTATAAGGAGTCATTATAATTGGCCATGAAGAATATTGCTGCTTGGATTGACCAAAAGGTTGGAATCCATCTGTCGACAATCCCAACCGAACATTTTGAACATCAACTGCAAAATCAAGATGGGTGTCATTGAAATGTTTCCATGCCAGTGCATCTGATGGATGGCTCATTACTACATCTTCCTGTTCGTGTTCTGCTTGCCACCTCATATGAGATGTAGTTACATCAGAAGCATAAAGTCTCTGAAGTCTCGGAGTGAGCGAGAAATAATACATCCGCTTCCATAGAACTAATTTTTGTTTCATAGAACGCTTTCTTGGCTTAAACCTCGATTGACCAAAATATTTGTACTCTTCAAAGTTCATATCATCTCCCCAGTACAACATACATCCCAACAGACAACAATCAATCTTTTCCACAGGCAAACTAAGACCCCTAATAAGTTTCTTCATATTGTAAAAACTATTAACCATTGTATGAACAGCAGGCAATGATTCATTATACCACTCAAGAATTTTATCAAAACTATGATCTGAAATATTCCCTTCACTCTTTATGTTCAATATTCCACCAATTGAAGACAATTGGGTCATTGTCTCACAATTTTGCCATAATTCTCGATCAGCTGACTGTAGTAAGTCAAAAAAATATTTTGCTTGTGGGTTAGGTTCATCAACATTTTCCTTATTTGCCTCAAATGTATAATCGACCCCATTGTAAACCATTGCCTGTACAAGTTTTTAATTCCATCAACGGAATTTCTTCTAAATCCAACCTCCTAGTTATACTCATTTAAGTTGACAGACGATTGTGCTTCATTTCTCCTTGAGGTGCTAGAAATAAAGGGTTCCCCATGTCACGTCCACTCAAAATAACAAAGGACAAACCCTTTTCTCATACAAATTAACTTCATCAATAGACAGGAAGCATTTGTGTTTGCACTTTTTACATAGACATCTGATCTTTGACCCATCCATATATACAGGTTGTGAAGGTGCATAATGAATAAACACATCAACTCCCTTAACAAATTCAGGATTAATGAAACCATTAGGGGTTAATTGTCTATACATCTAAGATCTATCGCGGAAACTCATATGTAGAGAATAGTTATTTTAAACAAGCGAATCCAAAGTTAGTCTGATGTGTTAGTTGTAACATCCCAGATCACTCACTTACAGATCCAAGATCTCCTCTTGATCTCTATCCACTGATGATGCAATGTGATCTCGCCAAAGCCCACAATCACACAGGCCTGATCCAATACTTCCCACAACAAGTCTGTTAGTCGTGGTCCATCCATACGAGCATGGCTAAGTCCTTTGTCCATCAAGTCCTAGCATGGGTCGAGTCCTTTGTCTATCACGTCCTAGCCTAGGTCGAGTCAATCTCCACAAGGTCCGAGACTCTACCAAAATTCGTACCAAGTCTGATCCCACTCGCTGATGTTTTCCTTAGTGTTTCCACCACAGCCTATCTGCACATAGGTTCATCAATGCACGTCTATGGATAAGTCTGTTTTCCATGATCTAGCTCACTCATGGTGCAGTCTCATCGCTCCATGACTAAGTACAAGTCACAAACTGAGTTAGCATAAAACCTCGCATAGTTCACATACCTTCGACCTACCTCGCCGAGCTTAAGTGCTTAAGTGCCTCGTCTTACTTATATGCCTTTGCGCGTCCTCGCGGGGTCTTACATGCCTTTGCGCCTTCTCACCCGCCCTCAAGTCTCGCATGACTTAGTTTTCCAACTCTGTGTGGCCTCACATCTGAATCTTACGTCGCGTCGAAGATTTCTACCAATACGTGCCTACGCGTATCGAATCTTGCCTACTCTCGAGATCTACGCCAATACTTCCCGTATCCCTCGACTACTTCACAAGTTTCTCGAGTTTTGATCACCTACTTGCAAGACTTTATCTTGTTCTCTCGTCAACACGCCTTTCTCGTGTCGACTTACGTGCCAAGCATTGGCTAAGGCTCGCCAACACTCGCACAATCCCACAGTCTAGACTTAGGGGTCTAACAAACCAACGTGACTAAAAGAATTCGACGCCTTCGTCGAAATGATCTGTGGGCACTCCTCCACGAGTGGTTCCCTCGAAGACTCCTTTGCAAACTGTCGAAGACTAGAGCAATCCTTCTTTTTCATTAACACCTTTTTCTAGTGCCATCTCCTCTTTCCATTGAGTTTATCTTTGCATGGGCTCTCCTCCACAAGGCCTATACAATTTATATAGGCAATGTTGTTGATGGCTCCTTCTCCCAAGTCATCTTCAACGCTCCCTCCTTTGTTCTTTGTAACCATAGAGTTCATTTGCTCCTCACCCTTCTTCGTTTTCTGGCATTTTTGAGCAAAATGCAGCCCCTCACAGATGAAGCATGCAACCTTACCCTTTGATTGCTTCTTCTTATGTTGAGAAGATTCTCCCACCTTCTCCTTGCCTTTCTCCTTGCCATCCTGGGTTCCACCATTTTTCTTACCCTCTCCGCAAGTTAGAATTGGTGGTGGCAATAGGAAATCTGTTGGGACTCGCTCGATTTCGGAGCCTAACGCTTGCTCTGATACCACAAATGTTGGGCCTCGCTTAATTTTGGAGCCTAACACTTGCTTTGATACCACAAATGTTGGGTCCTGCTTATTTCCGGAACCCAACTCTTGCTTTCATGCCACATATGTTAGACCTCGCTTATTTCCAGAGTCCAAACGCTTGGTTCCTTGTAATACTTATGCGTGGTTCCTTGTAATCTCCTTAACTATAAAACGTGTTTGTATTGTCCTGTAGGGTTAATTCATTTAACCCTTATGAAGCATGAGCGGTTTCCTTGTAGGGTTATTCCAAAGTACCCTCATTAGCCATCATCGGTTCATCATCATTCTTATAACATCTCAACCCAAAAAGGGCGAGCTAACATAGTGGAGTCATAATAATCACAATTGACTTCTTTAAAATTGTAGCTCTTAGTCTCTAGTTTATTCTAAAACAAGAACCATCTCAATCGGAGCTCCATATCTCAAGATATGCTTGAAAATCGAAAGTATGTTTATAACCCTGTTATGTCTCTTCAACCAGTCCCTCACTTTCTTTCTATCAGTCTTTTTCAATTCAACACCAAATGCTAAAAATTTGTCATAAAGGTAGAAAAACATGCTAGGAATCTATCTATAGCTTCAAGAATCACTTAATTTGGAGGTCGGACGAAGAAGTTATGGCCAAAAGAATCCAACATGTTCATATCCTTACTCACATTGTACATGCGTTGGAGAAATTGCCATAACTCTCACTACAGATGTCTGATTGACTTTGTTTTTAAACGATTTGAAAGAATACTTCTAGATATACAACTTTCGAGAAGACTCCAAAATGAAATTCTATCGTTTTGAGGGTCAAAAAATGCAGGTCGTATAACCCAACACGGGCAGGTCTTGTAACCTTTGGGTGTAATAGTGCTCCTGTGCTAGAAACAAACGACTTATATGATTTTACACGGTCAGGCCATGTAACCTTCGGGTGAAATGAAATTTTCACCCTCCAAGACCCCTCCAAAGGATCCTAAACCCATCCTAGCATCCCCTTTCCTCATAATCTTGCCAAATTCAACTCTTTCTAGTGTAATATCACTTCATATACTATAGTTATTCGGTATACACGTCCTATGCAACATTACCTAATCAAACGATCATATCTCTCAAATGAAATTGGAAAGGTATAAAGACAAGCTACAACTTTCGTGAAGAAAACTTTGTCTAATTCTACCTAAATTAATCCAGTTTCCCCCTGGACGTCATAACACACATTTTATCCTCATGAAAAACTTGGAATTTTTCACTGTACAAACTTGGAATATCATGAGCTTAACCATTTAACTACCCATTGGAATTCATCAAACTCTCAACCTCAATTCATTTGACTCTTCATATTCAACAACATCTCATGCTTCATAACATTCCTATCTTTCTTTTCCATAGTGTCTCACTTATATATATAACAATAGTTCATGTTTAAAGTTCATCAACTCAAGCGAAAAACTTCTTCAAATACATCGAATTCCAACTCAACTCATATCATCCATACACAATTCATATTTCATTAACATCATAAGATAAGCGTTTACAAAACTTTAATGGCATCCTAAGCCACATTACATTATCAATATCAAAAATCTGAAATACAAAAAAAGATATAAAACCCCATAATTCTCGACATGTGTCTAAAGTCTTATTTTTACAACAATCTAACTTAAAATACAAAATATGCATAATCAAACAAATGCCTTGACTTTCTTTAACCTGGTCTCTTTTTCATCACCTAGAGATGGGAATGAAAGGGAGTGAGCTTAAAGCTTGTGGGTAACAAGTTTATAACAAGAAACAAGCAAAAACACTTGAATTATTCATTTCCATAGCAAAATTCACATTGAAATCCATGTAACATATATTTCCCAAACTCACAACTTATCAAGCAATTCATAACATCAAACATAATGAATTAATCAAATTTGTCACAAATACATATAAGCATATCGGAATGGTTTGGGTGGATCCAAAAACAGAACGTACTACACTTTTTCACATAGTGGTCTTGTAGCTGTGAACATAGGGGAGTCCATGAAGGAGCTTCATGCCACTAACAGGCAGGCGGGAGAAGCCTTTTGATAAGTGCACTTGACTTAACTTAGGGGACTACCACAAACCCATATAATATGTAATTCATGACTTGAAAACCAATTGCCCAAGTGGCAAAATTTCAGAAATTTTTTTTTCATGAACATGCAATTTTTCGAAAAATCCTTTCATGTAGCAAATCACAATTCATCATCAAAATTTCATATACCAAAACATATAGCAATTTCGCAAACCATTCAAAAGCAACAAATGCCACAATTATAAAGCAATTGAGAAATCATTTTATTCTCTTGACTAAATGAAAACATAATGGCTCATTATCCAATTATAAGCATGAAACCCACCTTAATTTCCTTGCTTGAAAACCTTGCTAAAAAAGCCTCTACTCTTGCGCCTTTTGCCTCTCTTGATTTGCCTCAATATTAACAAAAATCCCTAAATCAATAGGCATTTCAATTGAAAACCCCACAATATATAATCACTAAAATTTATCTTAGAAATCTTAAACCCATACATTTCTTAAGCTATATGAACTAAAACCCTTTCAAAAATTCAACAAATCAAAACTACTCTTACCTTGACCCTTCACCAAATGAAGAGTTTGTTGGCTCTAATGGAAGCTCTCATCCTTCTCTTCCTTTTTCCTTCTTGAACAACTTGAAAATCCCTCTTAAAAACCCAAGAAATGAAGAAACCATAACTTCCTTCTTCCTTTCTCTCAAAACCGACACTGTCTCCTTGCTTTTTCTCTAATTTTTGTTGCTTCTCATCTTTCCCTCTTCAAATCCACGTTTTTGCCTCTTCTTAAACACAAGACCACTCCTTTTATTTCAATTTTTCCATTAATGAGTGTACAAAGACCTTTGTACCCTTCCTTACATGCCTTGCAACTTAAATGGCTAAGTGATATTCCCAAAAAGCTCTCATACATACATACTCTTACCACTTAATGCAACTAAACCACATTTTAAAATCCTGCCAACATCAACATGATAATTAACTCCAAATAAAATAATTAATCTAGCAAAACCTCAAACTTATTTAAATCATGCTTAACTCCTTCCAAAAATCAAGACCTTTTTCTAATCATATAATTGAAGGAATTTGATAAAACTTCCTTCTAGAAAAATGTTCCTCATTGTCTCAATTTTCTAATGACATCAAAATTGTCCAATTTAGTTCCATAGTCTAAAAGTGATACCCCAAACATTTCCGAACTATTCTTATACTGAGACAATATTCTGTGCTCAACTTCCATCTGAAAATTGATATTCTTATATACTGAATTAAAACTCAATTTCATCGAAAAATTTGTAGCCTTAACTCTCTAATTTAACCCAAATAAAAAATCATCTCATTTAGATAACTAGAGAAAAAGTTATGTTTAAAACACCGAAGCATGCTTAATAAAGATGTTTCAATTACATTTTTTCCAGCTTTTAACTACCAACCATTCATACATAACCCATCTTGTATCTAAACCATCTTTTCTATTTCATTTCAAATTAAAAAATTTCTCCTTTTCTTTACACATGAATAATCGTCAACAATTTCTCATTCAATAAAAAAGTTCGGGGTCCAACACTTATTGCTCTAAATACCACCGGGATAATTGTTGGAGGGCTACAGGTGTATGTTTTTTATATGGAAAAATTGGGCATCTGATATCTAATTGTCATATGAGAAAGTCTCAGACCTTACAAGCTAATAGGGAGGCCTCTTTATGCATATACTGGAAACATAGGACGAGGTGGAGCTCATGGAGGATCTAGTAAGATTAGACCTAATCCGAGTACTCATTCAGAAACTATTAATTGAAATACTATACCTTCTGCTCCAACTTGAGCTTATGCTTTGAAAGCTCGTCAGGATTAGGACGCACCTAAAGTCATTGAGGGTATTGTTTCTCTCTTTGATTCTAAAATACATGCTTTAATTGATCCTGATCCACTCATTTTTACATTTGTATTGGAGAAATGTTTGATAAAGAGATGCCTGTAGATCAATTAGACTATAACATTAATGTGACTAGTCCTTTGGGTAGTAGTTTGTTAGTTAATCATCAGGTGTATAGAAAATGTCCTGTTATGATCCAAGGATGTGAATATATAGTAGATATGATTAGTTTGCCTTTTTATGAATTTGATTTGAATTTAGGTATAGATTTGTTAACCAAGCATCAGTCAGTGGTTGACCGTAATGCTAAGACGATTGTGCTTAGAAAGCCTGATCAACCAGAAATAATATTGTATGGCATTCGCACTAGTTCTTTAACTAACGTGGTATCTGCTATGCAAGCTCGAAGGTTTCTTAGGAAGGGAGATGAAGCTTATCTAGCTTTTGTTATTGATTCTAAGAAAGTGAGAGTTAAACTTTAAGATATTTCAGTGGTGAGAGACTTTCCATATGTGTTTCTTGAAGAGCTACCCAGACTCCCTCCTTAAAGAGAAGTGGAGTTATTTATTTAAGTTATTCTTATAATTTCTCTATATCTAGAGCACCATACAGGATGGCTCCTACTGACTGGAAGGAGTTGAAGGTTCACTTGCAAGAGCTACTAGATAAGGGGTTCATTCAACCCAGTGTCTCACCCTGGGGAGCACTGGTTTTGTTTGTTAAGAAGAAGGATGGTACTTTCCGAATATGCATCGATTACAAAAAACTAAATAGAGTCATAGTGAAATATAAGTATCTGTTGCCAAGGATAAAAGATCTGTTTGATCAATTGAAAGATGTACGAGTATTTTCAAACATAGATCTGAGATCAAGATACCATCAACTTCAGGTAAAAGATGTGGATGTTTCAAAAATTGGATTCAGGACTTGTTATGGACATTATGATTTTTTTTTATGCCATTCGGGTTAACTAATGCTCCAACTACATTCATGGATCTGATGAACATTCATGGATCTGATGAATAGAGTGTTTAGACCTTATTTGGACCAGTTTGTTGCGGTGTTTATAGATGATATCCTGGTCTATTCCAAGAATGAGCATAATCATTTTGAGCATCTGCAGGTCATGTTACAAACTCTACAAGGAAAGCAGTTGCATGCTAAACTGAGTAAGTGTGATTTCTGGCATCAGGAAGTATCTTTTGTAGAATATGTGGTTTCTTCACAAGGTATTAGAGTTGATCTTAGTAAGATTGAAGCAATTATTAGCTGGAAGCTGCCATGGACAGAAGTAAGAATTTTTCTGGGTTTGGCGAGTTACTATCATCGATTTATAAAGGAGTTTTCGGTGATAGCATCCCTTTAAATAAACTGCTACGAAAAGGAGTGAAGTATGATGGTCTGCTATAAGTCAGACTAGCTTTGATCAACTAAAGAGAATGCTTACTGAAGCTCCTGTGTTGGCATAACCTATTTCTGGTAAGGAATATGTTATGTATAGTGATGGATCTAGAAATTGTTTGGGTTGTGTTTTGAAGCAAGATGCAAAAGTAGTTTCATATGCTTCTAGGAAACTAAAGCCTCACAAACAGAACTACGCCACATATGATCTTGAACTTGCAGTAGTAGTGTTTTCTTTGAAAATTTGGCAACATTAATTGTATGGTGAAAAGTAAAGAATTTTCACTGATCATAAGAGTTTGAAGTATTTGCTTACCCAGAAGAAACCTAATATGAGACAACAACGTTAGTTAGACTTGTTTAAAGACTATGACTACATTGTGGATTACCATCTAGGTAAGGTTAATGTCATGGCTGATGCCTTGAGTTGGAAGAGTAATTTGGCATTATCAGTGCAGCAAGGTGAATGGGGACTTGTATTTGATAGAGCTTTAATTGCTCAGTTGAAAGCTAGGCCTACCTTGAAGCAAGAAATTTATGATGCTTAGAGAGTTGATGATAAGTTGCAACAACTTGTCTTGGCTATAACATCCCGTCCCCATATTAAGAGCTAGGACCCAAAATTTCAGTACATGTGAGCTTAAAGAGAAATTAAGACAATGCATTTTCCATATC
>JANITX010000002.1:63930738-63944621 GCA_027564395.1 Erythroxylum ulei
GAGCTAATCACAGGGAATCAATTTAAGCACAAAAATCAGCAATTAGGAGTCAAAAAGTACTTTAACAACTATAAAAAATGCAGCCAATTAATAATGTAAACTTGGGCTCAATCAAGTACAAAATGGTTATTGTTATCTAGGTAGAAAACATGGTAGGTATGACTTTGGGGAATTATCATTTACTTTTCTAGTCCTAACTCGGATCAATAAAATTTTATGATGGATTTTACTAATTCCCCTAATTATTATAAAGAATTTGATCAAATTTTGAATTGAATAGTCTGGTTTAATCATAAACATTTTCTCAGTTATTTATTGCAATGGTGGAGTTCATGTAAACTTGTGTTAAAGAATATCATCAAAAGATGGAGAAATTTAAAAGAATGTTATTAGAACCTTAAGTCCTAATTGAGGAATCATGCGAGTATTGGGGAACCTTGACCAATTTTTTGACACTTAGGGTGACAAAACAGGGCAAAGACTTACAAGTAGGCAAAGAAAATAGGAATTGTTAATGAGTTGACATGCATTGGTTCATATTGGTGAAAATCTTCGATGAGATGCAAGATTCAAATATGAGACCAAAAGATAGCTTGTGATGAACATTGAGTTGAAGGTTAGATGGACAAAATGTATAAAGAAAACATGTGAGTGCTCTAAGGACTTAATGTGTGCTCAAATAGACAAATTATGACTAATGGACTTGACATGGGTAAGCATTGGGTTAGACCAGTGTGCTATAAAAGGCTTTGTTTTAGATAATTCATCATCGATGGATAGAGATTAAGGGGAGATCTTTAATGATGTAACTTATAAGATCACAGTAAAGACCATGTGGGAGGATGATTTGAAGATAGTAGAGTTTTTTCATAGATACGGATGTATCAATCCTAGTTAAATGTAATATCTTATCTTGTTAATTGTGATGTAGCTAAATCCTATTAAATAAAGACCTATTTGGATGAGGGTGTCATTCACTACAAGAAAATGGTTTTTTACCGACAGAATAATCGAACTTTCCGTCGGTACCATACATTTGCAACGAAATAAGACCAACGGATGTAACCGTCATTAACTAAGCCATCGCTAAATTTTCCGACGATACTTATTATCCGTCAGTAAATATACGAACGGAATGATTTTCCGTTGGTATATTTATCGATGGTAAATATCATTTCCATCGGTATCTTCACTGACGGATTATATCTTTCCGTTAGTGAGGGTGGGAACGTATACCAACGGAATTTCGTAAACCGTCGTCAAAGGTATTCATCTTGTGCCGACGGACGTCTTACTTTGGTTGGCAACACTAACGGCATTTACCGACGGTTCCGTCGGTAACTGTAATTTTAGTTACCGACGGTTCCGTCGGTACTTGTAACTGCAGTTAGCGACGGTGCTGTCAGTAAGTGCAACTTCATTTACCGACAGAACCCTAATTCCGTCGAAAACAGATTTTTTTCATCAAAACACAACCTTCATTGCTATTTACCAGTGTTACCGTACGCTGGTTTAGGAACCGTTTTTACGCTAATTGCCATGTTATATGCGAAATGTTTATAAAATCTGGACGAAGTAAAATTTGATTTTAATTTCAACAACGGTAAATAAACACGTGACAATCATGACATTTTAAACCGAATAATTTGTACTTCCTCATATCAACACACCTTGCCAAGTTTGAAACATAGCCATCAGGAAACTATAGACCTTTCAACCATTCACACAATATTTCTCTTTGTTCTTTTTCCAAAGTGTAACATGCTTTTAGATATTTCCCGGTGTGAGAATCCCGATGTAACTCATTCCTTCTACAAAAAAGTTGCAAATCAGCTCGTGATTTTGCATTGTCTTTTGTCCTCCCTTCAATGTTCATGATGGTATTGAACAAATTGTTAAAAAAGTTTTTTTCAATATTCATCACATCTAGAATATGACATATCAAATTCGTTTGCCAATATGACAAATCCCAGAATATGCTTCGTTTTCTCTAGCCAAAGTATTTTCTGATGGTTGTGTTAACTTCATTAACTTCAAATTCTGTTACTTTTAGCAAGCCTAATTCATCAATTTCCTGCAAAATCGCTTCACCAGCTTTGTAAGGGGGAGGAGGTGTTTTTACCATCTTATTCTTTATGAACTTTTGTTTATTGCGTCTAAATGGATGATCTGTAGGGAGAAATTTCCTATAATTGTCAAACCAATACACTTTGCCCCTGTTCGGAAGATAAAAGGCATTAGAATCGTTGCCACAATAAGGACAAGCCAGTTTTCCTACTGTGCCCCGTCCAGACAATATGGAATATGTCCGAAAATCACTAATAGTCCACATTAATGCTGCTCCCAACATAAAATTCTGCTTCTTAGACACATCATATGTATGAACACCATATGCCCAAAGATGCTGCAATTCTGATATCAATGGTTGTAAGTAAACATCAATTTTATGCTTCGGATTTGAAGGCCCTGGCACATTCACTGTCAAGAACATATACGCATCCTTCATACACATCCATGGAGGCAAATTATACGGAGTTATTATGATTGGCCAAGATGAATATTGCTGACCGGATTGACCAAAAGGTTAGAAACCATCCGTCGACAATTCCAACCTTACATTTCGACTTTCTACTGCGAAATCAAGATGGGTGTCATTGAAATGTTTCCATGCTAATGCATCTGAAGGATGACTCATTATTCCATCTTCCTGTTCATGTTCATGATGCCATCTCATGTGCGATGCAGTTACATCAGAAGCATAGAGTCTTTGAAGTCTCGAAGCTAGAGGAAAATAGTACATCCACTTCCAGGGTACTAATTTCTGTTTCATTGAACTCTTTCTAGGCTTGAACCTTAGTTGACCACAAAATTTGCAATCTTCTAATTCGACATCATCTCCCTAATACAGCATGCACCCCAATTTGCAAAAATCAATCTTCTCCACAGGCAAACCAGGACCCTAAATAAGTTTTTTCATGTCGTAAAAACTATCAACCATTGTATGGATCAGGAGGCAATGAATTTTATCAAAACTTCAGTCCGATATATGACCTTCAGACTTGATGTTCAATATTCGCGCAATTGAAGACAATTGGGTCATTGTCTCCCAATTTGGCCATAACTCTTGGTCTGCTGACTGAAGCAAGTCAAAAAAATTGTTTTGCCTGTGGGTTAGGATCTTCTTCAAGATTTTCCATATTGTGCTCAAAGGTATTACGACTTACATCATATACCATTTGCATGTACGGATTTTTAGTCTCATCCAAATAATTTGTTTGGTATCCAATTCCCCCTTCAAACTTATTAAAGTTGACAGACGATTCTGCTTGATTACCCCTTGAGGTGCTACAAATGTTGGGTTCCCCATGTCGTGTCCACTCAAAATAATTGGGGACAAACTCCTTTCTCAGCAGATGCCCATTAACTTCATCACTCGAAAGGAAACATTTGTGTTTGCACTTTCTACATGGACATCTGATCTTTGGCCCATCCATATATGCAGGTTGAGAACATGCATAATTAACGAAAGCTTCAACGACGACAACAAATTCAGGATTAATGTAACCATCAGGAGTTAATCGTCTATACATCCATGATCTATCAACATAACTCATATCTGTAAAACTGTTAATTTTATACAGTGAATCATGTGTTAGTATCATTCATGTCCTACAAACAGTACTAGACATCTACGATAAGACTTCTGACTCGGTACAACAAGTTTTGGTTATGACTCCTATGCTCATCGTATTTTGCATCGATAAGACTCACAGGACCAAACTTAACAGATTTTAGGTTACAGTTTATGGGTTCACATCTAAATAATGAACCTATAATAAAAATCTCACATATATGTTTATAGTCAAACATATATGTGAGAAAATATTTTCAATAATTAAACGTCATATATTAAATAATTAGTACTGCAAAATATAATAAGTATTTATCAATATATGAATACATATTGTAATAAAATGTTGACACATATAGCTACTTTTCAAAATAATGCGTGTTTAAATTTGCAAATGAGAAGTAAAGAGAAGCTAATAATGACAGATTAAGAATCAATGCAATAACATATTGACAATTTAAGGTCATTGGAAATTCACACAATATAAGACACACTCATCCTATATGACCACAATGATAACCGAAAGTTCATTTGACAAACACATTCCCAAATTAAACGTAGTTCAACAGAAATTATCACTAACACTAATTCACTTACCTCAACCGAAGTGCAGACAGATCTTCCTAAAGTACGTGAACAGGATGATAATGACAGAGAAACAATGGAAAATATAGAAACTACAACAAATGTCATTAAAATGTGTGAAAATGCATTCTTGACATTGTGACACCATAAACGAAATGAATGTCATTTTAATACCTACTAAAGCTTCTTTTTAATCTCGCACCAAATGAATATACTGCAATGTGTGTAAGTTCCTACAACCATTAACAAATTTGTTGACAGGTTAGCAAGCGGGAAATATAACAAATAATTTGTCGTGAAATATTATAATCAATCAAGGTCATTAACTGTATTGTATTAATTCAATCATCATTTAATACTACGAAGCTCTTGATTTAATTTAAAAACAGTGATGTCACATTTTATACCGACTTTATTTAAATTTCGACAGAGTTTCCTCTATAAAATGGGCATCCCCCTTTTGGAAGAATGGTCAATCCTGCAACAAGCAATACACTTCTATATCGACCAGTAATCACAACTCATATTGGGTCTACATACTATGTCTATTCTCAATTCAGTCCACATTGACATGTCACGTATCAAGAATTAAGGATGTGATCATAACAAAGATCTAGTGGTTTGATTGTGCAATTTTTGTTATTTGTAAATGTTATGCTGCAAATTAGTATCATAAATAATGGTACTGGTTATTTTAAACCTTATGCAATACTTATAATATAGGATAAAGAAACTATCCAAATCGTTTATGGAAGGAGGAGGGAGTTAGAGTGGTTAGACTTATGGGACTACCTAAGTTCTAATAACAACCTTCATTTCTACAATTATTGTCTTCATAATGTAATGTTATGGAATAGATGATCAATCAGGTTATATATTTTATTGCTGTAAAATTGGACAACTTGGATAAACTTAAATCTTATATAGGTTGAATTGAAATGGTGTTACAATATATTATGCATCCATTCACAATTTAGAGATTTAAGTGAATTATATATCCAGGGTAATAGGAAAAAGAAGGTCAAGCAAACTTCCTAATAACATAGAGGTGAACCTAAGAGAGCGTGTTAGCCATCACATAAGGAATGGCTAAACAACTAATGTTGCAGCCAATAAAAACAAAGGAATGCAAGAGTTAGATAAACTTACAAACGAGGGAAGAATGTGAGGTTCAACATCTTTAGTAATTTGAAAGGATCAGCCCTTAATGACATGTGCTATAATATGTATGTTATTGACTCTATTATGTGTGATGAATCTCCTAAAGTTATTTATGATAATCTTTTGAAAGTATGTTTAGTTTTAGGACTTCATGACAAAAAAGAGGATCTTAAACTTATAGAGTATGCTTTTAGGTTGGAAGAGAGAGAGCTATAAATCCCGACGCGATTGCGTCATTAAGGAATCGCAGGATGAAAGCCTAAACTCCTACTATCTACCAAAGAAGCACCCAGGCTTGATATAAATCAATGCCCTTCTCACTTGTATCATTACTGTGTCAAAAGAATATTTTTTTTTTATCATAATACCATCTAATTTTCTCTAACAATTATGTAGGATAATAATCGAGCTCATCCCATTAAAGATGTTGGATAAGTGAAACTCTGGATAGGAAGTCTAGGTAAAAAAAATTATAAAGTAGCTTATTACAAGGCAACCTAACATTCAATCTTTACTTTACTTTTATTTTAATTTCTTATTTTGTAGTTTTCTACTAATGTTCATTTAACTTGTTTTATATGTTCTTTTGTCATATTTTCTTGGATTTTACCTCATCAACTTATCACCAAACTAGGGGAGATTTATTTACCTTAGTTAACTTTCATGATTTCTTTTATATTCTTACTTGTCTAACATTGAGGATAATATCATGAATAAAAGTGGGGGATAAATTTATAATAATCTAATTTTCTTTATTTTTATGTTAAACTAACAATTTTTAATTTTATGTTATAATTAATAATTTTTTGAAGTTGTATGTTTCTACATTTTACGTTTAAAATTTTATGTTTTTAGATTTCTTTTTGTTATATTTCGAATCACATTGGTTATTTTAGGTTGATAGCATAAATTACACATAATTCTTAGTTTAGATTGGATGTTAAAAGTTAGATGCATAATATAATTAAATGATTACTATACTAACTTGATTTGGTGATCAATAAGAAACCAAATCCATTAGGTGATGATGCTTTGATATGACTTAAGTTACCATGTCAGAAATTAAGCCAATGTGCCAAATTTGTTTTCTTTTTAATATAGATATCTTCTTTGATTTTGGAATCATATAACTTGCATTTCATCTCTTTGAGATTATATGTAAGATGTGTGTAGACATTAAAATAACTAAGACACTTAGGATTTACAATTGAGCCAAAATTTTCCCACCTTTTCTACAATGATCAATTAGTTTACCCTTTGAGCCTTGTATAAAATTTTAGACTTTTTATTCCTTTTTCCCAAAGAACTTTGAGTTTAAAAAGCAAAACAATTAATTGAATCCTAATCCATGATTAAAAGATCTTTTTACTTATGATTTAACGCTTATGGATACAGTATGTAAAAAAATAAGTGTGGGGGAGATGGTGATGTGTATAGAAAACTAAAAGAGAGTATATGGTTGTAGTTAAGACTACTAAAGAAGTACTATGGGATTCAGGAAATGGGTATATGATGTAATTCCAATGCATTGTGGTAGTCAAAATGTCTTTTTCTAAGGTTAATTAAATGTCTGGACGTACATCTTAACACAATCATGAAATGTGCATCTAATAGAAAAACATGAAGGGTGATAACTTTTAGGACACGTTTAACTATAACATGATATGAGAATATTATGCTCTCAAACCAAAATTTAAATTTTTTTTGTCTAATATCTAATAAGAGTTTGGTAAATTCCATATAAAAATAATAAATTCAATATGTGACTATGGTCAATGAAAATGTAATACCTATGCCTAATAATGATCCCTTTCCTGTAGTTGATAACTTTACGGTGGAGTTACTTTTAGTTTGGTGGGAAGTAGAAATTGGATAGGCTGTTGACTTATGAAAACTAGTTTCGAATAGGCTTCACTTTTGCCCATATGCTACTGCTTCGTGCCACTAACTAGAGGATGAACATTCCGAGCATTCTTTACCTAAATTCAGATCTAAGTGCATACAAATTTCAAATTTCTAGAAAAAACGCACCACCTAGCAAAAGAAGAGTTCAAAGCAAAACACGCATTTGCACAAAGTAGAAGAAAGAAAGCTTAGCAGATAAGAACTTCATCAGACAAACACAAAGAAACAATTAATTGATTATTTGACAATGAATGTAGACAATCCAAAGTTAATGAACACGCACGATCGTCATTCTTAAAAATTCATTTGCAAAAGTCCCGTCGTCATTGAAGATAGAGAGAGAAGAGGTAAATACTTGGGCGTTAACTACCGGAGAGCGTCGAAGAAGATGAGACTCGTCACCGGAGATGTTGGGTCTGTGTTTTGCGTACCGGGGCTTGGAACTGTGACCCCTCTTGTCTCGGTACCTGTGGATAATCCCTGATCATATGTCCCTTCTCCTCACATCTAAAATAGGCTCCAAGTAACTTGAAGCACTCTCCTTGGTGAAGTTTCCCACAATGCTCACATTGGGGGTTTGTGAATCGACTCCTTCCTGTCCTTCCAGTGCCTCCCACATTGGAGGCTTGCCCTGAAACTGTCTTAGCCTGCTTGTTTGATCGCGGCTTTGTCGTTTGATCCGAAAATCGACCTTGGAAACCGGTCAAAATAATTAAATTCCAAGATTGCAGAAAACTGAAACCTCGGGTCGTCTCTCTTGTTGGAATCAATGGAAATTGGTTTAAAAACTAGCCTAAAGTCAATAAGAAAAGAATTCGGGGGCCAACATTTCACCTTTGCAATCCCAATTACTCAGCTTTTGTAAAGGAATTAGAAATAACTTGTAGGGGATTATACTACTCAAGAGAAGTTTGGAGTCATTGTCAGTAAAAAGGAAGGTGATATCCTTATAATTTCACCTTCCTAGAGGTCTTAAAAGTTGGAGCAACAAGATGGAAGACCTCATTAGTAGCATATTTCATTGGAAAAAGACTTCCCTTTCCTCGAGTGCAAAAAAGGGCAAAAGCTAACTGGGGAAGGATGAGACTTGATAAAGTACCCAAAAACAAATACAATTTCTTCATTTTTAGCTTTCATAGTGAGTATTATATATAAAAAAGTTCTAGAATTAAAACCAATGACATGTCTAAGGCAAGTAACTTTTACTATAAAGATAGGATCTTAAAAATGACATCAAAAAAGAAATTTATGAAAAAAACATTCCTATTTGGATCAATTTTCAAAATGTACCTCTTAAATATTGGTCCAAAATAGGCCTGAGCTATCTTGCAAGCTCTATTAGAAGGCCGATTAGCTTAGATAAAAACATTGTAGGGATGAGGAGAATATACTATGTAAGAATATGTTTGGAAGTTAGGAGACCAAAAGTTACCTAAATCTCTAAAACTAAACTAGCTAAATGAGGAAGGGGTCAAGGAATCTAAAACAAATCTCCTATACTAATGAAAACGTCTCATTCCTTAAGAAAAAGAAGATGTAGAAGTAAATTGGTAGGAGCATCGTACTTGGGGAACATTCTTTAATGACAATGCCAATAACTAACTATGAGAAAAACAAGCAAGATTCAACTCTTAGAAAAAGCACTTCCATAAAGGTTGTATATAGTGTAAATATTGTCACCTAATAAAGAAGATTCTAGCCTCTTCAATGCAAAAGAAAACTAGTTGTGTGAATGAAGCTAAGGTTACCCTAGTTTAGGAGTCAGATTAGGAAATGATGAGTGCCCAAAAAATCACCTTATAGTAGATTAACCCTAATGTACAACTTAACATGGGATAGTAAAAGATAGTTATAAAATTATTCAGTAATCAACTTCAGAAGAGGAAGCTGTAAAGGACAGTGACCTACCTACAAATTATGTAGGGAAAACTAAAATGAAAGCTAGAAGGACATCAAAGAATAAAGGGGCTTAGACCTTTAATTCTCTTTGATGATCAGAACATGAAATGTAAGAGGTATGAATTAACCAAAAAATAAATATATGATCAAAGATTATCTATTGTCAAAGAAGACGTAGATGGTTAGATTGTTAGGAAAAGAATCGAAGTAAACGCTATTAGTTATTTCTTAAGAACTGGGAAATCAAATCAATTCATCAAGCACACCATAATTGGAGGATTATAATGGCCTATAACCTAGGTATAATCAAGGTTCATCAAACTTTTTGCATAGATCAATTTATCCATATCATGTTTAACATTGAACCAGATCCTTACCTAATTAGTATCATTTTTATTTATAGGGTTAATCATGAGTTCATGTGGAGTTCATTATGTGAAAACATTAAATCTATGAGTTCCTTATTGATAGCACCTTAGATTTCACTAAGTGATTCCAGAAGCATCATACTAGCTCAAAAGGATAATTGTGAAAGGTTAACGAACAAACTAAGAATGGTGAAATACTTAGAAGTCTCAATATTACTAGCTTAATAGTTTTAACATTTGAGGAAACTTTATTTTCTTGAACCAGTAAGCAATATAGGAGTTAGCTTATTAGGAAAAAGTTTGATATGGAATTGGTAGACTCTCAAAGACTTTCAAAATTTTCCAATAGTAAGGCTTTCTTTTGCACTTATTTATGTTTATATCATTTAATTAAAGAAATAATTTTAGAAGAAAGAAAAGGAAGGGTAAAATACCAATTCAGATTAAGTAATCTAATGATAATCTCAGAAGGGTGCACTAGCAAACTCCAAGCTAAGGAGGTTGACTTAAAAAAAGCTTTATTAAGACAAGGTTAAAGATACAAAATTTTGTATTCATAAGTTCGAAGGAGACTTTAGCTACTAATTTGAATGAATTGAACCTTAATCATGAAGATGCAAACCTCAAATACCATGAGAAAATGGATCTATCCAATTATTCCCAAGCTTTGAAGCATTACTTTTCACTAATTAGATAAAAGATCAAATTCAATTAGATTAAAAATGGAGATAGGAACACCATATTTTTATTTAGTATGATTCTCAATGGAAGGAACTACATCAATATTTATTATCTGGAGATTACTAATGGAGGAACGATTAAAAAGCATGAAAAATAAAACAAATGACTCTCGTTCACTTCATAAAACTATGAGGACTCTCTAACATTAGTGGTTCTTATGTGCTGGTCCTAAAAGAATTCATTCCTAGGTTTATCACTTAATAGTAGAAGGAGGAGCTATCAAGGCCTTTCAATGCACTAGAAATCAAATAAGCTCTATTTGAGTTGAATCCTGACAAAGCTCTTGTCCCAATGGGTTTAACACTTTGTTTTCTTAAAATAATTGGCATTTAATAAGTAACATAATCATAGTAGTACTATTGTAATTTTTTGTAGGGAAAACTTCTTAATAACCATAGAATTGCTCTGTTTATCCCATTCCTAAAAAGTTGAATGTTAACTCCCTTAATGGCTTTAGGCCTAAATTTTGTTGCAACGTCATATATAAGGTATCTCCAAGTTGCTTATAAAAATACAAGGAAATTTTAAAACTTATCATCAACTTACTCAAAGGGCATTCATCTAGGAAAGGAGTGCAAGTTATAATTTGATGCTAGCTCAAGAGTTATTTAAGAGCTACCATAGTAAAAATACTATACTAAGTTATGCAATGAAATTAACTTCAATAAAGCTTTTGAATCTTTGAATTGGAGCCTTATACTAGGCATACTATAAGATTTTAGATTCCTAAACACTTACATATCCTGGATAGAGCAGTGTATTACAATAACTTCTTATGCAATCATTGATAATAAAGAACCTACAACTTATTTTTAAAAAAGATAAGGTTTCAAATAAAGGGATGCCCTCTCCTTATATCTGTTTTTTTGTGCATTGAAGTGTTATACAGAATTTTGACTCAAAATGTTGCTAATTCTATAGACTTTAAATTTCACAATAAATGTAAAAGGCTATATAATTCCAACTCTCCTTTAAAAATGACCTTTTGTTATCCAGTAGAGCTTATGAAACTTATATGTAGTTTCTTATAAACTTATTGAATTGTTATGGCACCCTGTTAGATCTCTCTATTAATAAGAGTAGAAGTTACATTTACATTTCTATTGAATCACAAGGATGGAAGATTTGATATACAAAATCCTACCTTATAGATCTACAAAGGCAAGTGCACCTATCAAACTATAGTATAGTAATGATAATAATAGATTGTTAATACCATAGAGAATATAAGTACTAATGGTTACCTCTTTCCAATTATATAACTAAAAAAAATAAGGTGATGGCTTAATTAAAACGATAAAATGAAACTAAATTTGAACCGAACTAATAACTAAGAATGCAAATCATATAAAGATTAACCAAGTCAAATAAGCAGCACCCAGGTAATGAATCCCCCTTAGATTTCTTAAGCTTTTAACCCTTACCATACAATTCAATTAAATACCATTGACCCATGGAAGTTTCTATTTTATGTTAATATCTTTCTCAAGATTATCAACACCCAGTCCTAGGTTAATTAACTGAAATTTCGTCTAGTTAAAGCACCTAAGATTGCTTTAGTTTCTTAATGAATTCCTTTGTTAGGTTTGATCCTAATATAGAAGATTTATGTTATCCTATCTCTAGGATTACATGTAATCCCTTTCAATTATGCTAGCGCTATTTATTAATTAGAGTTCTTAACCTTTTCATGTTAAATCATACATAAATTAATATAACAAAAATATCAATTTAAGAAATAATTAGAACGCATAATTGAATCAAATGAATCAAAATTTAAATTACATTAAATAGAGAACCAAATCACAAAATTTGGCAAAATTTGTTTTGGGATAGAAGCAGTAATATATCTTTTAGATTATATAGCTATTTTTGATGACATTCATAAAATGCAAATATTTAGTAAGGAGAAACATAATTCATTGTTTCCAATTATAGATATGGAAGCATACAAAGTTGTATACATGGTATCGGAAGCTAAAACTTACTACATTTATGGTTAATAAAATATTAAATTAGATTTTTGGAAAAATAATCATGCTTAAGAAAATTGACACATTACATGAAATACAACTAAATATATGAACAATAAATTCCAAAAAGTTTCCCAACACCTATATTCTTTTATATAGACCTAATCACATAATCATCTTCTTTCCATAAATCATTGTCATTATTTTCATTTCAATGACAATTAAACTTAGCTTAAACACCATAGTCTTACAATAGATCACCCTTCTCTGCCTTTTAGTTAGTTCTTTATTAGCATTGCTTTTCTTCAAGATACCATGTATGATTTTATGTTATTCTTTAACATGTTGGAGGATGAATCCACTTTAATAAATTGTTCATACCTTCCTTTAGTGTTTGAAATTTTTATTTAAAAAATAAAGGTAACTTAAATATTTAAATAACAAAAATCTAATTTACAAATGTCACCTTTTAAAGTTTACATGAGGTGAGTCTCCTCCTAAAAATTGATATTTGTTCATGTGACTCCCTTTAATAAAGTAAAGTATGTTTTTATCTATTTCGTTGATTATCGTTAATGCTCTGATCTAATGTTTCTCTTTTGTTTCATCACTAATAAAGAAAAGAAAGAAAAAGAAATTAATATAAAGAAATTCATGTTAAGTCTCTATTTAAGGTTTTTTTGTTTGAAGAAATCAAAAAATGATTTAAGGTTTCATATAATCCTTTAATCAATTAGGGGAATAAATAGAAACCTTAAATCATATTTGAGTTTTTTTAGTATTATCCTTTATGTATATTTTTATTTTGTATTATTTTAATATTTATTTTTCTATTTTCTATTTTATTTCTTTATCTTTTAATTTTGATCTAGAATTTCTTTATTCTTATTTTATTGTTATTTTTATGTAGTTATTTGTTTACTTTTTGACTTTATTTTATACAAATAGTTCTCAAAACTTTGTTTCTTTTCTCTTTTTCCAATGAGTCTATTGGAAACAGACTCTCTACTAGTTAAGTGAAAGACTACGTATTTGTGGATCTCTCCAGACCCCATATCTCATTAGGATTTCTACTAAGTAGTAGTAGTAGTGATAGTTATTATTTAAAAATGACAACAAGAAATGATAGCCTATTAAAATTAGAAAATTTAACAAATAAAGGATTGAAATATAAGTAATGTTAAGTGACCAAATATATGTTTCTCCTATCCTAAATAAAAATATACTTGTGTTCATAATAATTTTTAATAGAACATAAGTGTAAATTACCCCTAATATTTGAGAGAAGGTCTAATTTAACCATTACCTTTATTTATATTACCAAGTTACAACTCATCAACAGTAAAATGGTGCTAATAACCCCGTAAACTCTAACAATATTAGGATTATGATAAATTCCATAACTCGGACGTTAAAACATCCTCAATGGCTTGATAATTGGACACTTTAGACCTACTTCAAAGCTAACCTGTCACAAAAAATTAAATAATTTTAAAATTTATTTAATATTTAACTTATGAATAATAATAATAATAATAATAATAATAATAATAATAATAATAATAATAATAATAATATAAAATCAACATATTCATAGTGGTGGATTCTTCTACATAAGTA
>JANITX010000002.1:64072535-64084058 GCA_027564395.1 Erythroxylum ulei
AATGTTAGAAAATTAACAGATCAAAACATAGCCACAAAGATTATGTTACATACAGGATTGATTGTATATGCATAAAAACGAAAAATACATACTTGATTAATCGTTATATTCCACCAGTTAAAGAACACAGAGATCTCCTTCTTTAGTTTTCTGTAAAACTTCCTAGAGGATAGAAAGAACCAGCGTCAAAACAAATTACCAAGTTGGTTATTTGTTATCTCAAAACATTGCCTCTATATATCTTTCTGTGAATAACTACAATTAGTAGTTATTCATGTATGATGACTATTAGACCCATCATAGGTGTAAAAAATTCATCACATATAATCATACAAAGACTCAAATTTATCTCCAAAAATCGAGCAACTTTTTCAAATCCGGTTACGAAATATTATCTCAAATATGAGTCAGGATCTATTGCTAACAATAAATGCAGCATGAACTACATTCAACAACCAAGATCCATTTTATTTAGAGCATCACAAGATTAAAGAAACATACCTCCAATACTTGGCATTTGGACTTGCACCACTTCCATGCTCTAGCAAAACCTATCAAAGAGAGAAAACACCAACCTTGTGCAAGAGAGATTGATGGTAGAAGACCCCTTGTTCTATCTCACCCAATACACACAATGTATATAACTCAACAACCACACCCTATGTCATGTATATGACATGTTCTACCCTAAGGGGTAGAATGGGCTAATTGTCTCATTATTAATTAGATGATATGAACTATAATTTAATGGGCCAACATATAGTAATTAGGGTACCACCATGTGCCCCAAATGCAATTAGCAAATTAACCATCCCATTATGGTTATTAAATATACATTAGGCAATTCAATTGTGGTTAGGCATATGGAATTAAGTTGTGATTATATTAGTCCACTAACATGTATTTCTAACACTAGTCACACCTTTAATTATAGAACACAAAACGTAAATAATCCAACCAATCCAGAAGCCACAAACAACCAGAACTCAGACAACAAATCGTTTTCAAGCATTAACACTATAGAAAACTATCCTCTCACTCCAACAATGGCCATCATTGTCGGATGGAATGGTTGGATAAGATTCAACAATCATTGACAACTCTCATCTTTAATTTTCTGGGTTCTCATGAATGATAACTAAGATATCATATCTTAACCAAAAACTTTAAATTATTGAGTTATGAGTCCTATCTTCATATATAACTTGTTTTATCCTTACATCTCTTTCTAACATGCGATAACTCCATTTGTGAGTTTCCAACGCTTTACTAAGGTGATACTTTTTTTCTCGAAAATTGCCAAGGTGATACTTGACAAGCCTTTAGAATTTTAAGGAGAAAATTATTGTTTCAAACCTTTCCGGAACAGTCAAAAGAACTTTCAGAACAATTCTAAAACCATAAATTCAGTTCCAAGCAATCTTACCCTATTAACAATAATGAGAAGTCTGTCAGCATACTCTAAAGTTTTTGACAACTTCATCCTTTACATTTCAAACTCCCTAATCAAATTTGGTACTTGCATACCTTTGACTCTCCCATTGCCTTCGTACTCTTCCTTGAGAATGTCCCAGATTCCTTTCCTAACTTTAAGGTCATAATTTTTGTAATCTGTGGCTTGATAATTTTGTTTGTAATAGGTTTGGTTTGGTTTTTGAGTGCAGTATACCCTCAAACTCCCACGATCACTCAAGAAAAAAATAGCTCTAATACTAAATTGTAGGAGTTAAGCAAGGCAAAAAAACGAAAAGTGGAAGTAATAAGAACACGAAGAAAAATAGATGAAGATGTTGTAAAAAAATTCATTGAAAAACGTCCTTAAATACATAAAAATTATAACTGAGCTTCAAAAAAAAAAAAACAACTCATGTTTCCATGATCATAAACCACTACTAGCTACAAAATAACTTCTAATAAAAAGTGCCTAATATCTAGCTTAAGACATGGTCAAAACCATCAATTTCTGCAAGTGTACCCCATTTCCATACTCCATATTGAAGCCTACTATGATTTACTTTAACAAATATAGTCATTTTCTACATTTTTAACCTTACCATAATGCCATGATAGTTCTTTGTTAGCATAACTTCAGCAAATACTGAGGCATATCTGCATCAATAGAAACATCCTTCCTGGAGAATTATTGTGTTCCCCCTTTACAAAGTAGCTCATCAGCTCAACTACCTTGTTGTAAGCATTACTTCCTGACTTTGATTCGAATTTGAAAAACTAAAGGGGTTAATTGTTTCGCAAACTTTCAGCAAACTTCTTTGACACTAATAAAATAAAAACAAGCAAAACTGAAATAATAAAGACACCGAAAATTTGGTAACGCAGTTTGACACACCTTGCCTACATTTGTAGGGCGCTTACCCAGTTTAATCACTTTCACCGAAGTACAATAGATTTACCCAAGATTTTACTGAGCCGACATTACTCAACCTCACTTCCCGTGAAAGAATTTCACACCCAATAGTACGACCACCTCGTATTAACCTCAACAGAGGATTTTATCAATCAACCCAATAGTACAACCGCCTCGTACTAACTTCAACAGAGGATTTTTACACACTGTTTATTAATAAAGACAATTAATCGAACAACTTAAGTAATTAAAATAATAAAGAACGAAAACTAAATACAATTGAGATAGAAAATAATAACTTCTCGATGAGTTCTGCTTCACTGAAATAAATCTGAAAGTCGTCACAACAACAATGAACTAATTCAGATAAACACTAACATGAAGCCACAGGTCACCCGACCAACAGAAAGCGCAGCAACAAGATGGATTAATTATCAACATAAAATCAGGTTGGAGATCAACACTATAATGAATTCTGGTAGGTGCTATCGCAGAGAGGAATAACGGCACTGCCTCTCACCACCAATGATGACGATAACAGAAGAAAGATCAATCAATGCAGTGTGTTTTCTAAAATAGGTGATTAACGCACATCCACTGCATTACTGTTTATCTAAAAAAAACTCGAGCAAGCTACCTCACTGTAGCTCTCACACAAGACATTATTTAGTAGTTTTTCACATGTGTGTCACAAGCAGTATATTTTATTCATAGACACGTAACACCCACGCAAGGCCACAAAAGCCCACACCTCCTTTTATAAAAAATTCAAGCAACGTTCTTCTCTTTTATTCGGCTATTCACACACATGTAAGATTGCCATCTTAACCAACAACTAATGCCAGCCCATTCAAGCAACGTTCTTCTCTTTTATTCAGCTCACAAAGTCCATCAATTTCCTTGGCCAAAAATCAGCAACACACGCACCTCAACAATCAGCTAAGTCACACTAACACAAGCTCTTCTTCAGCTATAGATAAAAACATGCACAATACACACCCATGGAACAATGATGAAACCAGAATCCCTCTAATTAAATCCAAGAACGTAAGTGCCGAGATCTAATATCAAAAGGAGCTGTGTTTATCTAAAAACTTATCTTTAAAAGATCCCACCTGTGTTTGAACTCTCACCAACGTAATACACCACCGACATGATAATAATAGACTTTTATTTTATGCAGAATTCTTTCACAACTATAAGTGTAGCAACCACATCAATTTAAATCCAAGTCAAATCACCTAATTAATATCTTATATGTCTAATTAATAAATAATGTCAAAATATATATCCTAAGAGAATTGTTATTATCGTTTGCTTGTCCCTGGCACTTCAATTGAAAGATGACTACAAAAATACAGATTAAATAAATTGCTGTAAAGATAAAGTAAACACCCAGAAGCTGCGCGAGTCAAACATTCCATGTCATTGTCATCTCTCCCATTGTTTTAACACCCAAGACGACGGAGCAAACCATTTATCATGCTGCTTTTTTAGCTTTCCATTTTCTGACACCTTAAGAATTTGCTTTTGAAAAATCAGTGGCAATAGGAGATCCCTTCTGGAACGCCTGCATGTGGAAACAATACCTTATACACTCAATAGCTGCTACCAATCAAAGAGCTTTGTACTAATAAAAGAAATTGAAACTTGTTACTCACAAAGCTGAAGCCTCCAAATCCGTATGTGGCTTCTGTGGAAGCTAAATTTTGGATTAAGTCAATTTGTGCAGAAATGAGCTAATTTAGGTTTGACGACAAAAGAATATAATTATTTAATTTGCATTAGGAAATGCCAATGTCTGATAAGCTATTGGAATAATTTCATCTTTCAATGCTAAGTGACCTAAATTAATCCAAATTATGAGAACATGGTTTGCTTGCAGCAGGAGATTGGCACGTCCTGCACAAAATTCCAAACTTTCTTTCCTACAACAATAGCAAGGAGAAGTTTAGTGGTCAAAGAACAATGGCAACAGGAAAAAGGAAGCTAAGTATATTATTGCTTTAGCTTAGCTATAAATTCATGCAAGCTTGTCTGTCTATTCTTAATCTCTTGTACGATGTTGTTTTGTTTTGCGTACAGTGTACAAGCAATAAAAGATTTGGCAAAGAGAGAGAAGCGAATTGTAGACTATGTCTGTGTCTGGCTATGTATAGAAAATTTAGTCCGAGTTCAAATTGTCTGTACACCTAACAAGAAAATTTAGACTCATATTTTCCTAATATGTGCCTACTTACTAATGCTACGGCAATACAACAGTAGCAATTAAATAAGTCTGATTATATAAGCAACTAAGATGAAAACGAGTCTGTTTATGTAAGCAATAAAGATGAAAACGAGTCTAAGTAATTAAACTAATCTTTGTATTTTTTATTTTGTATATACAATGCTTCAAACTTTCAATTATTTTTATATTATATTTTTGTATAATAATCAACAACTAAATATTATATACAATAATATGGATTAAATATCACAAATAATTATAATTAATATGGTATAATATTTAGTTGAAAATATATTAAAATTTTGGCTATATTTTACAAAATGTAACTATTAATTTTTTTGCTACATTTTTTAAAACGTAGCTAAAAGTAATTAGCTGTACTTTTGAAAATGTAGGTAAAAACTTTTAGTTGCGATTTAAAAAACGTAGTTAACAATCTTTAGCTACAAAAATTAAGCCTAGCTAAAATGTATTGGCAATGATTTCTCAAGACGTCCTAAATAATTTTTGACTACAAAATAAAGCGTCGAAAAAAATATTAGTGACTATTAATGAAATTGTTACTTACAGTTTTCTAGTATAGAAATTTGACAATATTTTCAATGACGAATATAAATCTTCGCTAATAATTATTAGCGACAATTTTGGAACTTTTAACTACCAATGCCAATATACCTTATATATCTCTCCAGATATTCCCATTTAATAACTACTTTAAATTATTAAAAATAATTATTATTTAATTGGCTTAACGCTCATCACTTGCATGTCACACAACATTTTCTTTAAATTAAAGACTAAAAATGTGTTGTTTCCATTGTCACAAGAAGTGTTTATTATAATGTTTCCCTTCAAGAGAATCTTTAAGAGGAATCAAGGTAAAGGATCCAAGGTAAATACCACTGCAGCAAGAAGTTCAGGTGAAGTTGAGGTAACAATACTCTTGCAAGCCTTAGCTACAGATTACAAGATGGGTGAGTTCTACGACGCTGGACCATCCTACCGCGAGACGCTTACAAAATTGTCTTCCTGCTACAAAGGGACTATTTTTTTTAAACTTTGAACAAGTCAAGTTATATATTTAAACTTTGAATCTTTTTTAAATCCTAATTCGACGCTAATATTTCTGCTAACTTTACTAACGTGACATAAAACAGATATTCTTAACACTTATACACGTTAGACTTAATTAAACTAACTAATTGAGTTCATTAAGTTGTTTAACTAAACTTTTTCGTTTGGAATTGAAAAACCGTAATGAACCATAGGTACGTAATGAAACTTAATTAGTTAGTTAAATTAAGTATGACACGTATAGGCCGTAAGAGTATATTTTTTATATGACAAGTCATATCAGCAATGTTAATAGAAATATTAACGTCGGAGTTAAAAAAACTTAGAAGTTTAAAAATTTAATTATCACTTTTATAAGTTTAAAAATTTAATTATCACTTTTATAAGTTCAGGCTATAATTATAAAATTGAATAAAGTTAGAAAATTTTCAATAATTAACCTTTTTTATTTTGACAACAAATCATTATTATCATTTCCTATTAATATTATTAAATATTTTAAAAAATATTGCATTATTTTAGTTTTAAGCAACATATTTTAAAATATTACAAATTTATTGTTACTTAAAGCTCTTTTTGCTGTAGCATTTCCTAGTTTCATTGGGCCTTCAACAATTCGCATCATTGAGGTAGCAAGATCTAAAGGAAGGGACATTTACTTACCAACACACGTTTATATCCTCTTTTAACACAGGATTAGGCCTAACATAGAACACATGGATAATATTAAAAAAAAAAAACATACAACACATGGACAGTTTAAATTAGACAAGTGAATAATGTGTGATTGAAATATATAAAATGTACATCAATACAAGGTTATAACGATCATTCTTCCATGATACGCTCTTAAATCACCTGTTGCATTAAAGCTAATCTGTGCTTTCTAACCCTATTCACAACATAAGCAATCGTATAGTTAATGACTAAGCTATTCACAACCTTGGATTAGGAAACCCTAATTTTTGCATTTTCAGTTCATGCATTACTGTCAGAGGTGCTCACACTCTCCCACTTGGCTGAATTCCTTGGCTCCATGCTGTGTTTTCGCGCAAAACCTGGAAGCGTCCTTCCCGGAGAATTGTTGCGTTCCCCATTTCCAAAGTAGTTAACCATCTCAACTACCATGTTATAAGCATTAACTTCCTGACTTGGATTCGAATTGTTATTATCGTTTGCTTGTCCCTCGTACTTCAATTGAAAGACGACTACAAAAACACAGATTAAAGAAATTACTCCATAGATGACGTAAACACCCCAGAAGCTGCGCAGAGTCAAACTGTCCACGTCATTGTCATCTCTCCCATTATTTGAACACGCAGACGACGGAGCAAACCATAAATCATTCAGCTCTTTTATCCTTCCATTTTCCGACAGCACAAGAATTGCTTTTGAAAAATCAGTGGCAATAGGAGATCCCTTCTGGAACGCCTGCATGTGGAAACAGTACCGTATATACACTCAATAGCTGCTACCTTTCAAAGAGTTTTGTACTAATAAAAGAAATTGAAACTTGTTACTCACAAAACTGAAGCCTCCAAATCTGTAGGTGGCTCCTGTGGAAGCGTAGCTTTTACAGTACCGATTGAGGAAAACTTTCTCGTATGGGAGTTCAAGAAATGCAGCAGCTATGTTGTGGTTCTCAAATTCGTCAGTGTAGTTTTTTATATTGTCCAATTTTCTAATTCTGCTTTTGTCGAAGCCAATTACCTTATTAAGGTACTTTTCGACAAAAGAATCGTCATCGCAACCAACATATAACTTGTCCTTTATTAGATCATTAACGTACGCGAAGTCTGGATTCATACGTTTGACAGTGAGCATTGAGGTCAGGCCTGCAGAGTAGCTGTTTGTTAAAATGAACACGACACAGAGCCACGACGCAACTACCACTCGACCAAGATTGCTATTAATGTTCTCCCCTGAAAGAAAAATCAATATTGACTCGTGAATATATATGAAGAAAATGCTCTTTTGATTCTGTCTAGTTTAGAATGATTCATACTTACTGTGAGCAAAGAAAAGGGATGAGAATGTGAACCAAATTGACGTGCCAATTTGAGTCTTCCATGAGCCTTTAACACGAGGAGATGTGGGATTGTTTTGGCGTTCCAAGAACCAGACTATGATTGACGTGTAAATGAAAATAGTTCCAGTCGTTATCCACAGTTTCATATTGAAAGGCTTAACGAACAGCCACATTGAATCATCAGGCTTAGCAGGAACTATCATTGACAACCCTGACTCTAAATATGGCTGAGTAAACTCCACATACTGTGTTCTTTCGGCTAGGATGGTTATATCGCCCACGACCGCATCATATGTCTTCCGTTGACAAGAGATGAGGATTAGCAATTGAGCAAGCAAAATGCTTAACGGAAGTAGAATATAAAAAACTCATAGTAGCATTCCAAATTCAAACTTGGACCAAGCCGTCGGAGAGATCAGAAAGACAGAGCATGACAAAAGCAGGTTGGTAAGAGGATATTATTTGACTGGATTCGTTTTTCTTAATTTTCAACAACTCTGGCTCTGTTTGACAAGTTTGGTCAACACATCTCATCTTTAATGATCAACACATCTCATCTTTAATGATTTGCTTGAATGGTTGTTTCAGAAGACCAATACAAAAGATTATGCAAAAAAGATCCAGTATAGTAGACTGATTTATGCATAATTTTGATCGAACATTTACCAAGAAGATGCTGAACTATTAGATTTTGAGAAAAGAGTTTTTACCTTGTTATAGACATATTGGATCATCTGGTCATAGGAATCATCACGGCAGTGGAATTCATGTGGTAGAGAGTAATCCAAAATTTTCAGCACCTCATCGAAGAGGTCAATGCAGAAGCCAACAGGGCGCTTTCCACCTGATGGACAAGTCACAAACGTCTCAAAGGAGGTTCTCCTTGGAACAATTATCTTCATTGGCTCTGTTTCATTAGGCATGGCCCATCCCTTGGGGTCTCTTTCCGCGAGGTTCCCAGGCCAAATCACAGGACCACTACCGTTTTCGCTTCTCAGTGTTTCCCTCCCTTTTAATGCTGTCAAGGTCTCTGAGAACTCATTGTTTGGCATCCAAAACCCTAATTCCTTGTATTTCTTTCCTACAACATTAACAATCACCATAGGAGCGTCTGACAACTGACCTGCTTCTAAATGTATTTGTCCACTCAATCCATTGAAATTGACATATGAGAGATTCTTGAGCAACATCTTTGGATCACTAGTGTTACCATTTATTCTTTCAATGGCCTGGCTAATAATTGTAATGCTATCATAAGCTTTTAAAGCATCAATTCCAGGTAGAAACCCATCTTCATCTGGATACTCAAGCCGGAAAACTCGCCTGAACTTTGCCTTAAAACTTCTATAATGAGCAGTATTGGAAGGATGATAGGTTTTGAGTCCTAAGGTACCTTCCATGGAAGAAATAACAGAAGCGTCAAAGGTGTCCAGAGAATCTGCGATGGAGTTTGCAACTATCCATGACGTGTCCTTGCCTGCAAGTCCTAGCTTATTGGCTCCCTCAAACAGAGGAGCCACCATAGGGAGAGATGACTGAAGAACAACAAAAACCCTACATTGTATTGTCTTTAGCACCTTTATAAGCTCTTCCTGAATGACATCCTCTGGTTTTGATAGAAATGAAATTGGTGGCAGAGCTAGGCGGTACTCAATCTCTGAACCGACATCACGTAAAGCCTCAGATAGGAGAGCTAATTTCCCTGATTCACCTCCCAGCATATCATCTTCATAAATCACCACAACCCTTTTCCAACTATAAGAATGAACAAGAGCTGCGATGCATTTCATAGTTTGAGAGGCATTGCTGGCCATTCTTATCAAGAACGGCCAGCGAACTGAGACTAATGGTGGTGTTATTGCCGGTGCAGTAAATGAAAGAATCGGAATTTCAGCTCGGTTGCCAATATCAGCAACTAGAGCTGCTTCATCCCATGGTCGCATCACAATAAGTACTTTAACATTCTTGTCTTTGATAAGTCCGTTAGCTGCAAGAAGATTCTGATATGAAATTTATATCTTGAAAACTTAAGCCTCAATTTTGGCTTTGGACTGAGCAACGTAGCCGTAAATCACAGCAGAGATCCGGTTTCTTGATACTTACGACTCTAGTTTACCACGAACTAGTAATCAATTCTAGAGCTATAAACCCAACGTTTATAAGAGGAGATTATTAGAAATCTCCATAGCGGATCAAATTTGTATTTCAAATTTTCATGATAGATCTTATTATTACTCAATTTCTACTGGTCTTAAGGTAGAACACTAAAGGCCTTTTGTGAAAATAAAAAAAGGACAAAGAACTGAGTCATACCTGCATCAGCTGCTTGTAAGGGGTCTCCACTAGAGTAATTGAAGTGCAAAAAGAGCTGGTGATGTTTCGAACCATTGTTAAAGTTTTGGACTGCGATTTCCATGGCTGTTTTTGCTTCTTTACCACTAAGACAGTTGATGTCAATGATGGCACCAATATCCGTAACCTTTCTGCTCCTGCTTGAACCTTCAATTCCATTGGAGAAGTTGAGAAGAATGGTAATGATGACTAGACACATAAGAAACCAAGATTTTTTAACCGTATAAGCAGAAATGAGACATGGTGACAGTTGGACTTTAAACCAAGCTGCATTCATTTCCTTATACATGCAAAAATTGCTATTCGTTAATCACTCGTTTTCTGCTAAATCTTCAATTATTTCGTGCAGAGCTTGTGCTAAAGCGTATATATATTGAGGGAGCCGACTTTAAGCAGATATTGCTTGGAAGTTGTAGTTGTATGAAAATTCCTTTCTGACTTGGTCTTCCTTGGACAAAGCCTAAGTTGTGGTATTCAAGGCAAAAGAATACTGCTGTCCGGTTCAGAAATATATGCGAATGGCCTTGTCCAAGAAAATATCATTGGAAATAGAATGGTCCACCCACCATTTTCAAAAATATCACAACTGTGAATCCTATCTCATATATATATATATAAAGATTGGGGATGTTTATATAAGTTTGTTATTATATATATCTAAATTTTTGTATGCCTTAAAATCAATCACTTGCATGATTCTAAGCTTATAAAAAATTATATTTGTCTTAACAACAATTACTTGCATGGTATTAAGCTTATAGCTAGAAAGTATCGAAGCATATCATCACTAATTAATATGTTGTAATTTACATTTACAAAGAGATTGTTTTTTTGGATAAAAATTACAAAGAGATTGTTGATATTAGAAAACTTTTAGTTTCTTCATATAAATTACTTTGAAAAATTTTTATGAGAATTTCTGATTTGATATATGATTAAATTTCCAAATCTTAATTATTTTAACTGTATCATAATTATCTAAAATTATTGTTACATTAATAGATAGATCACACATTAAGTTCTTTTTATAGTATGCTAATTTGGAAATGTAGACTATATCTAAAAGAACCTCTTGAATAATAGATATATTAGCTATGAATTATATTTTTTTAAAATTTATTAGGATCAAAATTAAAGATATGTTCAATGTAAGGCAAGTTCAAACTTAACCCTACACCATTACAATGTTAATTTAAGAGAACTAGGATTCCAAGTTACCACATTTCGAAATTTACATAATAAACTAGGACCAATCTTATGAATACCGTTCCGTTCCGGGTGATTCCGGCCGGAACGTATCGTACCGGCCGGAAAACGGAACGGAACGGGTCACCTTGGTACCGGCTTTAAATACCGGCCGGTACCGGTAGTTTTCGGTCGGTACCAGCAGTATCGGAAAATACCGGCCGGTACCGTGAACTCTTGAAATTCCTGGGACTAATCTGCAAATTTAAAAAAAATAACCCTAAATCT
>JANITX010000002.1:64378411-64389159 GCA_027564395.1 Erythroxylum ulei
TTGTAAAATTAAATATCTAATATCTAAATTCTAAATTCTTATAAGAATAATCAACGAAATACTAAGAAATATAATATTCGTGCATTTATAATTTTTTTAAATCATACCCTCATAAGTCATTTTAAACATTAACAACTAATACTAAACGGCTAATGTTATCCGCTAGGCAAATCAGCTATCAACTAACTATTGATAGAATCAACGAACATCCAATATAATCCATTGTTTGCTAAACAAAGCCAAGGTTAGATGATTTTAGTTGCTAAAAGTGGGCCTTGCTATTTCGGGAAAAAATAAAAACAAAGAAGAATAAAGACTTCAACAATAGAAGATTACTCCCAAATTAATTAAATTTAAGAGCTATGAACACATGCAATCGTCATCTGGCAGTTGAAAAATTTTGAAACCCTCGTCCACCACTTTACCTCCAAATCCAATTTTCAATGGCATTGCCTCCAAATCCAATGCATCATAGCCCACATTTTCAACAGCTCATAAAAATTAAAACTCTCATTTTTCCCACTCCCTCCATTACAACAAGCATAACCAAAACCAAAACATAACTCATCCTTCTAGACAGCACTTTGAAAAAGGGATCTTTCCTCATCTCCCTCCAAAACCAAAACTCCACCTTTTTAACGCCCACCTCTTCCCCCTCTAATCCATCCTATCTTTCTCTCTGTTCTTGTGGCAATGGCTATTCTGTGTCTTGGTGAAAGTAAGAACAAAGAAAATGTGCCTCCTTTCTGCTCTTTCAATCACACAATATTGTTTCCAATATCTCCAGTCTCCAATACCCTTAAAAGAAGAGTCAGAAAGCCTCTGGAGGATATAACCAACCAATATGTTTTAGCACGAAATAACAGGGTTCAAGTCATTCTCTCGCCTTCAAAATGCGGGAAGAGGAGAGGGGAAGAAGTTCGAGGTTCAGCCTGCAAGAAGATCCATGTTGTCCTTTTAAGCAAAAACTTTAGGTAGTTTCTGGAATTCCAGGATTAGATGGATAAATCGGATTCCCTTCTTCAATGTAAATCAGTTACATAATTACTTATTTACAATGAAGTTCTCAATTTTAGCTCCGTAGGCTTCTCTCTAGTTCTCCTCCCCAATTATTCATAACTGTTCAAGTTTCTGGTGCTTGGAAAGTCAAAAGGCTAATACAGAAAATGCACAAGTTTTCGCTTTTCAGTTAGTTCTCTTTATCACACAAGATGAAGTAATTTGATCGACATCAATGTAAAATCCATTTGACAAATGATAATTACGCTTTCGAATTGCTTGCTATCAATTATCTATAAATTAAACAGCAAATTCAACAAATGCACTTCAAAGTCTGAAACTTGGCTAATATGTGTCAATTACTATCCTACAACATTCCTCATCTTTTTCTTTTTTCTTTTTGCCGGGGTTTAAGGCCGAAGGGTTTGAAGACAGTAATGAAATACAGGGACTTTCATCAGAAGGCATGCTGAACTTCCTCGGTGGATAAAGATTCATGTGGGCATCGTTTATCTTAATTCTAGCTGGTCAGTCTTTGTCTTCCGCAATCTGCGAAAATGGGATCATTAGAGAGTTAAAGTATTTGATATTTGATTAAATATGAAAATGTTAAAAAGTTTATAAGTGGTAAGTGTCAACTATTAAAATGTTTTATTCTAGTCATTTTGATAATGGTTGACTCAAGCTTAATTATTGTTAGTGAATTTTATACTTTGTCTATATTAAAAAATTTAATATGGTATTAGAGTAGGTTTGGTCCGGATTATTAATTTTTTGGTTGTTCGTTTAAATGTTCAGTCCCAGCGACTTGATCCGATTACCACTGCGTTTATTTCAAATGATAATTGAATATTTTGTACCAATTGCATTTGAGGGGAAGTGTTAGAATATTTCATATTGATTAAATATGAAAAAGTTAAAAAGTTTATTGACAAGGGTAAATTATCTAAATAATTAGTTCTAGTTATTTTGATAAGTTGATTCAAGTCAAATTATTATTAATAAATTCTACTCTGCTCATATTAAAAATTCTAGTATAGAGAACATACACTCACCCCGTTCAATTGCATGGTCAAACAAACTAAACTTTAGAATCTACCGAGCTACTCCACATTGCACAAGAACCTATGCAAATATAATTGTGTAATATATATTTTTTATTTTTCATGAGATGTTTTAGGAGGGTTTCAACAATAGGAAGATACCTTTAAGCCATTAACATCTAGATTAATCCCCTCTCACGTTGGGTAGATCTTTTGCGGGAGGCAAAACTCTGACCTCAAGCTTTAAACGGCTGCATAGATGAGAGCAATTCGAATCCACAATCTCACTTAAGTCGAAAGAACCCCTTATCAACTCACCCGAGCCTTGGGATTTATAATTGTGTAATATTATGGTACCCTTGCATATTCTTAAGCAGGACAATGTACCTCGTATATGAAAATGCTGACGTGACTTGCATTCAGCTAAGTGCATAAGTTGACCTTACTTGGGAAAAGATTATTGCAGAAAACACATACTCCACAATGCTGAGAAAGTCTATAAAGAGCAGATAGAGCCAAAAGGACTCTAACATAGTTGTGTAAATAAAAGATGTGCTCTTACAAACCAAGATAGCTGACTCTGTTTGTGCTAGTGGAAGAAAGAGAGCATTCCTAGGATAGGTTCTGCATTCTTCTACCTTCACTTTGTGTCTTTTCAGTTCACATAATACACAGGTTCGTAGTAGCTATAGGACAGATCAACACTAGTTGAAAGGAGTTGAAGGAGAACAGATTGGTAGTTAGACTTTTGTTTCAGCTAAAAGGTACGAGGTTTCACTATCCAATTAAATTTTCTTATTCATTGTTCCACTTAAAGAAATGGTTTTACATTCTTTTTTTTTTGTGATTGGTAAAAGGTGGCCACTATAATCCCAATGCTTAATACAAAAATTCAAAGAAAACTTAAGGAATTAATTTGATTGTTTGTTCCACTTGCAATAATTTTAAGTACAGGAAGATAGACTGGTGACCTTATAAATACCACCCCTGAATCGTGATTCTTGGAACAAGAATTTGTATATTCTGAAAGCTTAAGAAGAAAATGGCGTGCTCGAGGCTTTGTTTTTATCTAGTCTTGATATTGCTTTCGCTACCAGAGTTTGAGACTCGCCCTCTTGATTCATTCATTGTAAGGAGGAATCTCTTTAGATCAATCCATGCCCTCCAAAAGGATGTAGTTTACAATGTCAGCCTGCGAAATGAAAACACCACTGTAGGTGAGTACGAATCCAAGAGAGTAAGTCCTGGAGGCCCCGATCCACAACATCACTCTAAAAATCAATAGTGAAGTTGATACATCCTTGCATCTGAAATTCTGAATAATTCTAGCTCACACGAGTGAAGCTGCAAGAGTGTTGGAGCACCGCGGTGTGGGAGTGCTTCAATTAACTGTATTATAATTAAACGCTAGTGGTTTGCAAGGATAATTAAGTACGATATGTTTGAGGCTTTATCTCTTTGTCCCATTAGAATTGGAGGTAAACAGTTCAAGCGTGGGTTCACATTTCTCCAAAAAGAATTAAGACATGTAGTATTCCTATGATATTATAAAGAGAGCCAATACCTGGAAAAGGAGACATCGGCCCATTTTAAAGGATCATCATGTACAACCAAATGATAGGTCTTATAGATGGAATACGGATCTAATTGTATTCACTCAAAAAGCGCTGTTTATTAGTACTATGGAACTATACTCTTTCCCTTTCAATCAAATTGTCTCTGTAGTATCTACATATTTCTTCATGCTAAATGGAAGAAGTTACTAACAGCGATGACATCTTAGTGTATCCTGCAATTTGTTATTCTGACAGAACCACTTTTACATACTTTGACTGATTGAATTTTAATACGCTGTAAGCAATTACATTCCACTCCATAACATAGACTAGAACCTGTAGAATAAATGAAAAAAACACACGCATAAAATGGGGTAAAGCCTTTCAGGATGTGGAATCCATGCCACTATGCCAGCAGAATATACAGGAGCGTTTTGATAGCATTATCTAACTAAATTTATACCTACATGGTGGTAATGAGTATAATAATGTGAAGAACGTACAACCTCCTGCAATAAAAGAAATCACTTGCTTTTCTTATATTTTTGTGCCTGAAGCACTTCCAAGTAGTCGACCGGGCGATGAATATACAAAGAAGACTTTTTTCCAGAATGATTCGAGCAGAAAGGCAGATCGCTTTTTGCTATTTTCAAATCCTCCTTTTAACTTTTCAACAGCAAGAACACTAAAAAAAAGATTTGAGCACTGGTTAATTTGGAACTGTATGGTAAATAGATGTAAGCTCTTTGAGGAGAATTGTTTAGGTTGTCCACGTCCTTTTCTTTTCGATTATCTACTAAGATAATATTGCATGGGATTTACAACTTGGCAATTGTTACAAAGACTATGCAACAAACTTCAAGTTTGCTCACAAAATGCGCCAAAGTCTAAGTACAGTAGTTAAACTCTCGCAATTCAACTCAACCTTTTCAAATCCTTCATGTTTAAGGTGTTTCTCACAAAGGCAAAATAAACCTACGAAATTCACTAAGCCAACATATAGAATGGATAGCAATAAGAAGAGAAAGATGCACATAACCTTACAACAAAATTACCAACCTTTATTTTACTCACAATTGATACAAAGAATACAAAGCTCTAACTCTTTCTCTAATGAATGAAACCTTGCTCAAATGAGCTATTTATAGGCTTTAGGAAACTTGTTGGGCAAAAATATAAGAAAGTAGTCTTAAGACCACTAAGCCACTAAATCAAGAACTCCGTCCTCCGATTCTTCTTATGTTGCCCTAATATTCGATGATCCAAAAGCTTCTCAATTTGCTCATTAAGTTATTTCCTTACGTAGAGCCCTTTTTACTTGACTCCTTTCAAGATATGTTGAATCCTCATGGTATGGTTTAAGGAAACTCACATGAAAAGTAGGATGTATCTTTAATTGCTCAAGTAACTTGTGGCAATAAGCTACCTTTCCCACCTTTCTGAGAATCTCGAATGGCCCATCATACTTTGGCACTAACCCTTGATACACCTGTTTGCTACTAATCTTCTTCCAAATTTGGGGAGTAAGTTTAAGAAGTACCTTATCCACGACGTCAAAAACAAGCAGTCTTCTCCTTTGGTCCACATATTTCTTCATTTGTTTAGAAGCTTTGTGAAGGCTATCTCTTGCTTTATCCAACAATTCTTGCTTTGCTTTCAAAAAAAGATAAGCAGTTGGACATTTTCGTCCCAACATCTGTTGAGCTATCTTGAGAGGAGTGAGTGGTTGTTGTCTTAGAACAAATTCAAAAGCATTTTTCCGTTGTCGAGGATCTGTGCAAGTTATAACAAAACTGTATGGTATCAAGTAAACTTAGCCAATTTCGTTGACTTGCACTTAGCCAATGCCAATGATTCTTTCCATTTGGCAATCTGTTTGTGGAAGATTTGCAGTTGAGAACTTCAATTCACACCCCATCATGTTGAAGAGGGATGTCCAAAATAGGCCAATAAATTGAGCGTCTCGATCACTTACCATGTCTACCGGAACCCCAAAATGCTTCACCACATTTTTGTAGAAAAGCTCCGCAACAACATCTGAGGGACACAAAGCTGGAGCTGGCACAAAGATTGCATACTTGGAGAAACTATCAACCACTACCATGATTGAAGCCATGTTGTCCACTTTTGGGAACCCTCCAATGAAGTCCATCGAAACTAACATCCATGGTTTTTCTAGAATTAGCAAGGGCTGCATCAAACCAGCCTCCTTCTTACTTTCATGTTTATCCAATTGACAGACAAGATAAGTTTTGACATATACCTGAATGTCATTCTCCACCTTTGGCCAATAGTAAGATCATGAAAGGAGTGCTAACATTCGTTCAACTATGGGGTGACCAGCTCACTGTGAATCGTGCATCTCCTTCATTAATTGTTTCCGCAAGGCACCAAAACTTGTCATGTACAATTGATTATTCTTCTTCATGAGCAACCCTCATCATTAATCCAAAATCATCGCACAATATCCTCCTTTACTTGCTTCATAATTCGACCATAAGTGTTGTCTAGTGGGGTTGCTAGTTTAATTTGCTCCAACAGATCCAATCCCACTCGAGTGATTGCATACAAAGCTCCAAAGACTTCCTTTCTACTCAATGCATCCGCCACATTGTTATGTCTCCCCAATTTGGGCTCCCATGCATAGTCATATTCAGCAAGAAACTCTTGTCACTAGGCTTGCCTTGCAAATAACTTCTTTTGGGTCCTGAAAAAGGTATTAACAATGTTTGCCGTACGAACCACAAACCTAGTACCCAATAAGTAAACCTGCCAAGCTTCAAGGCAATGTACTACTATCAGCATCTCCTTCTCATATGTCGAGTATTGTTGCTCAGCATCATTAAGCTTGTGACTTTCAAATGCAACCAAGATTCCGCCAATAACTTTTTCTGAAGCATTTGTGTGCACCTCGAAAGGGAGATCAAAGTCAAGTAACTTTAACACAGGTTCAGTTGAAATGAAAGCCTTCAACTTTTCAAAGAATTCTTGGCATGCTTCTAACTAACACCACTCTTGTTTCTTCTTTAATAAGTTAGTCAAAGGTGATGCCTTCTTCAAGTACCCCACAATAAATATGCGATAGTAGTTCGCCAAGCCAAGAAATCTCCTAAATTCCTTTACCGCCTTTGGAACTTGCCAATTAACAATAACTTGTACCTTTTTTTGGATCCATACGCACTTGGCCCTTGCTCACCAAATGTCCAAAAAACTTTATTTCTGGTTACGCAAATTCACACTTCTCCATCTTTACGAAAAGTTTATGTTGTCGCAACCTTTCAAATACCTTCCTTAAATGTTGTATATGCTCTGCCATGTTAGTATTATAGACCACAATATCATCTGAATAAACCACCACAAAATTTTCCAAGAAGTCATACAAAATGTCATTCATCAAGTTGCAAAAGTAAAAGGGACATTAGTCAAACCAAATGGCATAACTAAAAATTCATACGAGTCATACCGAGTAACATAAGTCATCTCTTGCTCGTCTCCTTTGGTAATTCGCATTTGCCAATACCCACTCTACAAGTCTAACTTCGTGAACATTGCTGCCTTTGATAATCTATCCGTCATATATTGAATTAAAGGAACAGGATATTTATTTTTAATATTCACCTTGATCATAGCTCGATAGTCTCCACACATCTGTAGGGCTCCATCTTGCTTCTTTTATAACAAAATTGGAGCTCCATAGGGGGCTTTCGATGGTTAGATGTATCTCGCTTCCAACAATTCACCAAGTTGCTTTTATGGTTCCACTAACTCTAATGGTGACATTTGATAAGGGGTATGGGTAAGAAGTATTGCACTAGGTACCAGTTTGATCTTATAATCAATTTCACGACGAGGAAGGAGAGTTTTTGGTAACTCCTTCAACATCACATCCTTGAATTCCCTCAATACTTTTTCTATTGCATCCAGGACTTGTACCATATTATCTTTCGTAATTTCCCATATGGCTGCAAGATAAGTCTCCATGCCTTTTTAAGGCCTTTCTCAATACTCATGGCAGAAACATGAGCTACAATTGCTATTTTGTCTACAGTTCTTTCGCTAAACCTACAATAATTGATGTTACATGAATTTTGATCATTCATAAACATTATACCTACAAGATGTGGATATAGCATCAGTTTTTCCATCTTAAGAAAGTCGATGTCGAAAATCAAATCGAAATCTTCGAGAGGCATCACCATCGTGTTACACTTCCCAAACCAATTTCCTATATTCAAAGGAACATTGTATGTAGCTCCTACCACTGCTTGTGCTTTTGTTGTGGGAGTTTTCATTTTTGTAGGGGTATTGCTGATCTTCAACCCCAACTTTCACACTATTCGTTCCACAACAAAGAAATGAGTGGTTGATCATGGTTTTTCGATATGTGTATGTTCTAATGATTAACTTCGATAATCCACAAGTACACGGGTCAATAGTCCTAAGGTGTTGATCCTACGAGGAGGGATAATCTAGTTCTAAAGTTAAGGCCAACACAATTCACAGAAATTCAACAGATAGCAAAACTAGAACAAGAATTTAATTCAATCACGCAATTCAATCCAATAATCAGTTACGAAAATATTAACAAATTAGTTATTGCAACACACCCAAGAATTAACCTAAAGGAACTATCAATTGAGACAAAGGGAAATTTTACCTATCTTTAACTTTAACTTAATTGATTATGATTTACTGGATTATTGGTTCTAGACGATCTTAAGGTTGATTACTCCCTCTTGAGTTATAACCATTAACCCTAAATTGTAAAACCTAATCAGATTATGGAAGATTACATTTTCTTAATTAACAATCTATCCAAACCTTTAATTAGATCTGCAGTTGGCTAATAAACTATCGGGGACTTAAGCGAGATCTCTCTTCACCAATTAAAGATTTGATTAATTTCTCGTTCATATTAAATCAACTAACTCTCATTAGCCCAATTTAATTATTTTTCATTCAATTTACCCTCTCAGTTTATTACCGAATTAAGCTATCATAGAAATTAATCACAATAAATCCAATAAACATAAAAACAATCAAATTTCATTAAATCAAAGATAAAAACCTGAAGATGAGTTTAAAACATCTCAATATTCACAAATCCTATCGTCAAACTTCTATTCCCAATTCTATACAATAATAAAAATGGAAAATAATAGGAAATACGATCTTGAATAAATACAGGAGGCGGTGACATCGGGAAACTCCTAATCTGAGAAGTACGTCGATGCCAGCTTCTTCTCCACTTATCTCTTCCTTTTTCTCTTTCTTAATCTCTCAACAATCCTCTCTAGGGTGTCTCTCAAAAGTGGCTGATGCAAAAGATCCTTTCTTTTCTCTGTCTTATTCTTTATATACCGTTCTGTGTTCTAGGCAGCTCTAGGGTTTTTTGGGATCCAAAGGGTCCAAAAACTCCCTCAAAACTTGACGTTTTTGAGTGTCTGCGCGTCTGCCCGATGTAGGCCACGATTATGAGCCATATCCTAGCCTTCCGTCATGATCGTGGCACGTAGGCCACGATCGTGGGTTGTGTCTTAGGCTTCTATCACGATTGTGGCCTGTGGTTCCACGATCGTGGGCCGTTATTTCGGCCCGAGTGTCTTCGAAACTTGTTCTTTGATGTTAACCTTGAAACACTAATAAAAACTTCAAGGTACCTCAAGAACATAATACTTAAGCTCAAAGACTTGTACTAACCCATAAAAACACTTAAACAAAAAAAACTAACTAACACAATTCTAACCTAAACACATACTAAACAATTGAATTAACAATTAAACACATATCAAACTAAACCCTAAAACATGATGCAATTCACACTTATCAATATCCCCACACTTAAACGTTTGCTTGTCCTCAAGCGAACAAAACACAAACACATAAAATCACATAACACATAATGTAGTAATGAGACAATGACTTCAAATTTATGAAATAAATTTAATTTAAAATACAATCATTCGAGTCATTTCAAATCATTAACAAACAAAATCCGCATCTTGGGGCTTTAAACTAAATATACATATTAATCCATACTTAAGTGTTAAATTGTTTACCCTTTTCAATTGCACACACACATTACTAATTCTTTGGTCATTCAGCTTCTGTAACTACTCCTAAGTATGTTTTTATAAAAAGTCAAGCTATTACAAGTTTGGTAGGTTTTTATTCAAAAACACACATTTTTTATTTACTTTTTGTGAACATGGACTTAGTCTTTTTACACAGAGGCAAACATTGACAATGAATGTCGATCCGGTTACTCAACTAAGTCATGATTTTATTAAGTTGTTTGGTTGGAATTCCATTATAGCCTTTTTATGCAAAGGCACACATTTGTGATGTGTATTGATCCGGTTACTCAGCTACATCACGTTCTCAGCTAGCTACTAGCTCTATTTATAACCCGAAGGCTAGCAGAACAGTTATTTATTTAAAATTAACAAACACGATTTTTTTATATTACCAACCCAATTGCTTTCGCTACTCGTATCTATGAAAAAAATGCTAGCAAAGCTACTTAAGTTGAAAGGCCTCAAATTATTAATGAATGTGACAATTTAGAGGATGAAAAACTAATACTAAATCCTAATTAAGTTGTATATTTAGCCAAAGACCCAAATTTACTAATTTTGTAAGCAAATGATTCTTCAAAACCTAATAAACTATGTTCAAAATCAAATCAATTTCAATCCATCTAAGCCATTGACACATTCACACGATTCTTAAAATGCAATCTAACAACTATCATAAAATATGCAAAACTCACATTCAAATCAAAACGCATAACCCTCCCTACACTTGAACAACACATTTTCCTCATTGTGAGAAGAGGAAAAGCAAAAAATACGGAAAGAAGAAACATAAAATTAAAGTAAAACAAAAAGTAAGTAAAGACTAAAGGTAAAAAGAAAAAGTTAAAACAAAGCCTCATGGTGATGGAGGTAGGGATGGTGTTGGGGGTGGCAATTAAATTCCCTGAGCCTTGAAATAACGATGGATACGAAGTATGTTTCGACTCTAACGTCGATGAGTTCGAGCCATCTCCTTCGTCCTTTTGGAGTTCTCCGCAATTGTATTTGTAATTACCTTGGTGTTTGCGGAGATTGTATCTAGTACTTTCTTCCAGCTTAATTTTTCTGTTTCT
>JANITX010000002.1:64424452-64434776 GCA_027564395.1 Erythroxylum ulei
TCGTCGCGACGTCTGGTTCTGAAACTCGTCTTCCCCGAATTCCATTTCCAGATTTTTCACTTCTATACTCAAGACAATCTCTAAAACTTCACTCCATTTAACTCCTAATTCAGTTCAAAACATTTACATAAAATCAAAATCCAAGATTCATTTAGAACATCAAAATCCGACCATCATGCATGCACACCCATTTTCAACTTTGTCTCTACTGTGAACAACCTATCTCTCTCTATTCTGTTTCGTTTAATCTCTTACGCAGCTCACAACTTTACAATACCTAGTTTCATTCCAGATACACTTAACAATTTCAGTTCCTCATCTAACTCATCCAATCTATGCATTCACCGTGACTACACTGTATAACTGCACATGCATGTAGATCTTTACACCAGAAACTAAACATCAGCAAAGTTACTTACTTGATTCGGCTATGAAATCCAGCAATGAGAGTGAATCAACGTACAAGAATAATCAATCAGTGTTTTCAGAGGAGAAACAAGCAGAAGAGGAAAAGAGAGAGCTGCCGAAATGAGTTTATTAAACAATAGGCTACGTGGCTTTCTACATGTCTTCCATTTGTCACTGTTTAACACTGCCACATGGCATTCAACTAAGTCTGCCACTTATCACACTTTAACCAGTCCACATGTCATCCTATAATTGGCCCAAAAATCAAGATTTTTCATAAAATTTCCTAAAATTCACAAAAATTCACAAAAATGCCACAAATATCATAATTAAATCCGAAATTGCCTAAACACAATTTAATCATCATTAACAATTCAATTGTACCCGGAAAATGTCATGGATGCATGTGCAATCATATTAATGTGCAAAAATGTGCATGTCACAAATAATAATGCAAGATAATGCAATTTCCTAATTTCTCACAAGATTTTCACAATTCACAATTCTAGCCCTAATATGGGTAACGGGATGCTACATTTCTACCACCCGCCATTGAATCACCATCACGACTCTGCTACCAACTGTTACAAAGACTATGCAACGAACTCCCAGTTCGCTCACAAAATGCGCCAAAGTCTAACTATGGTAGTTGAACTCTCGCAATTGAACTCAACCTTCCCAAATTCCTCGTGTTTAAGGTGTTTCTCACAAAGGCAAAGTAAACTCACTGAAATTCACTAAGCCAATAGAATATAATAGGTAGAAATAAGAAGAGAAAGATGCACACAGCCTTACAGCAAAATTGCTAACCTTTATATTACTCACAATTGATACAAAGGATACAAAGCTCCAACTCTTTCTCTAATGAATGAAGCCTTGCACAAATGAGCTATTTATAGGCTTTAGGAAACTTGTTGGGCAAGAATATAAGAAAGTGGTCTTAAGGCTACTAAGCCGTTAACTTAGTTTGTGGTTGACATCCCCAATTACTTTAGGCACTACTTTTGGGCGATTTACATAACTTACCACTATCTCAACACTAAGTCAAAGCAACATGTGTAAAATGTTTACAAGACACCTCATCCATGTTCTTTGCCACTTTCTTGATGATTCATCCCACTAGCTTTACGATACCACCCATGATCTTATCCAGAGGAGAAGGTTAGCTAAGTTTCGAGCCAATTCGCGCGTGGCCCAACCAAGGCACACCTATGGTTTAGTCAGTTCATCCATGGTCCATCATTTGAGCACCATTTCGTCTTTAGTCTTATCAAAGACATCTTAAGTAAGTCCAACTCGTCCTAGCCACCAAGCCAATCAACACTTCACGATCATTGTAACTCAAACTATGCTTGATTTTTACTTGATTAAATTATCTTGGTTCTTACGCCTAATTTATGCTAGACGTTGAGCAAGGATAACCAATGCTAGCAAAAAGGCCTTAGCAATGTTAAGGGGCTAACAGTAATACTGTTGCATATTATGATTCTATCATGTAAGTACACAATGCTGACTCACCGTATCTCCAGAGGTATATACTATCAAACAAATAATTTTTAGTTCCATTATATTGGAAGTTTTGTGATCTCACTTAAAAGGGTTCAAAAGCTTCTCTTGGTCAATTACGCTCTTATCTACACGTCGACATCACGGATGAGAACGAAGTTTTCAATATTCTTCGTTAAACATCATCGTATGCCACTCCAGTTCTTAGCGCCTATTACCTGCTCAGTGTTGAAAAAAAAAAAGCAAATACGGACTTCTTATAGCCACAAGCAGCAAGCATCCACCAAGGGCCACACCAATCATCTTAATGTATTAAATGTCAAATCAGAACCTTTTATAGTTGTTTTGTTCCTGTGGTGTCACTTCAAGGAAACAGATAATGATACTCGGTGCGCATGTAAGAAGTGCTTCTCTTCACATCGTAAGATGTGCATAAACAAATTGTGTTACTTTTTTTCTTGGAAAAAAACTACGTTACTTATTAAGCTAAATCCATCTGCTAGCTGAGTTGTTCTTTCTCATAAGTTGAAGCAATTACAACAAAAGAGGATTGTATTTCTTTCATGCCAATGTTTCTTACGGTTCTATTATGTGCATTTGGCTCCTATGATCTGATTCATCAAATCGTCAATTAGTTTTCTTATTGTTGGCATAATCTTTGATTTTCTTCAAATTAATTTTAAGCGATCAAATTGGATTGCTTAGAAAAACTCAAGCACCCAAAATTTAAGTCTAGGAGCAATCACCAACAACAAGATTTACTTCTCAATTAAAATGAAGAAAGACGGCCAATTACGGAACTAATAGAAGTATATCTCAAATTTTGTAGAAATAGTATTCAAATACAACTCTAAAGCTTGCTTTCAATAGGAGACTAAAACAGCAAAGATGGAAAGAAGATTTGCAAGGCATGCTGTGCATGCCTCTTTCATATTTCTTCGCAAAATTTAGAAGTGCGCCAGGAGAAGCATGGAATTCTACTGCAATATGCCAAATCCTACTCTTAGCCTTTCTAGCCTAGTAAAAGCTAGGCCTATTGTATATGTGAATCTCAGAACTTCAAGGATGGAGAAGAAGGAATTTTAATTGTTAATATACATTACTCTAGTGGACACCATGTAGGCTTATACTTTATCATAAAAAGGTTGTTTTTTTTCTTGTTTGTTTATCATAGCACTAAAAGAACTGATAAAGCAAAGTTGTCATAGCCACACATTACATGATTACAACAATAAAAGCATCAATACTGATCGTTTTCTTATGGTTTTACTTCTATTAACGCAATTCATTTAGCAATGGATAAAACTACGTCCTTCATACTGGATCAGCAATTTTTCCATATGCAGAACATGATAACTTAATCATCTCCCAAATCATTTTATCACGTCATTGTTGTTACCTTGTGACATTCCACCAAAAAAGAAGCTGTTGATGGATGATGTTTCTGTGGCCTAAAATGACGAGAATTTAGAAGTACCTTGTAGGGAACATGCCTTTGGATAAATGCTTCGATCAAAATTTACATTTATCGACTGTATACGGTTTCTATCGTGGAAAGTTACCGGAGCCGATGGCAGCCTTTTCCTATGCAGGCCTGCTGGAACTATAATTCAATCTACAAACAAAATAAACATGTTAAACTTCAATGACCGTTCAATGTGGATCCCATCAGGTAGGTTCATGATACCCTGAGGATGTACCACTCTGATACTTGTAGCAGTTATCGTACTGGAGCTCCCCACCTATGGTACCATTATTTATTGACTTGCTTAAAGCATTACTAGCCACCCCGACCAATTTTAGTGCAAGGGTTGAATCTTCACTGAAATCTTATTAGTTAAGAAAGTCAGGCAATCTTATAATAACACTGAGCTTAAAAGGGCAGTAGCTAGTTTTCCTGTAACCCACCAAGTCTGATCAGTGGAAGGTTGCTGCAAAAGGACAAACTGCCTACTAGACATGAAACTTGCTTATTGCCATAGGTTGTGGTCCAAGAATTGAATGTCGAGAGTGTCAAGTTTAAAAAACACGGAGGTCGGCATAACTAGTTGAGAAAGAGCCCATGTCAATTCTATTAATCAAGGGATTCCTTAATTATGCACCCATTTCGTATAGTTTAATCTTGTAGTGGAGAGGGAATCTATCTATTAGTTATAACCTCTTGAGCCTATATTTTGAGAATTTCTTTACATGTTGGATTAATTGGGGTGATGTTTTTATTGCTAACAGGTTTAATGATGTTTAAGGTTATTACATCAATTAGACCAATCTAAATAGAAAAAAAGAGATTCAATTTTTGTACCAATAGTTTATTGGAATACTAAATTATAAACTGGTCTATTAGTGCTAGGAATTTGAAAACATTATATAACAACATTGGGCAGTAGGAAACAATCATGCTCGGTAAATACAATGTTTGAAAAATGCTTTTAAAAACTGTGTTGAATCAGGAAAGGTTCCAATCAGTATTTTGATGATAATAAAATATAATTACTATTATCGAGTTTATTATTTTGCTGAAAAGCGATATATGAAGTCATAAGCTTAAAAAGATAGTTTATGAAGTTGATAAAAAGAAGTTAAAGTTTATTACTGCTGAAATAAAGTTCAAATCAAGAATAAAAGAAGATCAAAGCTTATCGAGGCCATTCTTTAGTTTGTAATATTAATTACAATCTCACTTTGTTAATCTGATGCTCTGAAAGGCTTACTATGCTTAAATATCTCATTGACTGTTTAAATTCATCAAAAGACATTGAATTTTTTTATGTTTAACAGAAAAATCTCATGAGCTTTCGAATACTCTTTAGAAAATATTTTGGGAAGTATTTAAATCATAATTGGATTAAAATAAATTGATTTTGAGTATTTGAAGTTGTTAAAATCATATTTTTGGGGTGATTGTTTGACCAATATAGGTTTAAATTGTTAAATTTGATGTACTATAATTTTGCTGTAATATTAGATGATGTATTTCCAATCAACGTGTCATATTGGTTGACTAGTATGCTCTTCTGATAATGCACTGTAAATAGACATTTAATGACTAGTTCTTAGTTCCAACAACTAGGAATGATCTTAAAACACTATAAATAGGTGTTTTCTTATTGATTTTAGTATCAAAGAAGGTTTTGGGTGTCTTATAAACACATTTCAAATTTTTTTCAATCATTTGAGCATCATTTTCTTATATTTATGTGAGTGAGACATTTTGGAGTTATTAAGTGATAAAGTGAGGAATTTTGAGTTATAATATTTTGTTTTGGGGAATATATTATTGATTTGTGGGCTGATCTAAGTAAGATTGATGCTCCTTCTCACTTTGGAAGAAGATTTTAAGAAGGTTTCCTTTTTACTAAGAAAGATTGTACAAATGTTATTCTTCGCCTTGAAAGAAAAATTATAGTGGAATTCCAAGTAGAGTCTTAGGAGTAGACGTAGGAAAGGGTTGCTTGTTAAGCTACTATAAATTAGTTTGTGGTTGTTTGATGAACTACTATAAATTAGTTTGTACTCTTTCTTTTCTACCTTCTTTAAATTATTATTCACTAAGAAATTTCCTAATCTTTATTTACATTGATTATTATTAATTGAGTACATTAGTTAGAAAAGTTGTTGAATTTTTTAAATACCTAATTCACCCCCTCTTGAGTGTCATTAGGTTATAATAAGTTGTATCAGAGCAAGTCTATTAGGCTAGAATTTCTAATAAAATCCTATAGTAAAGATCTTAATGACATATTTAGGAGCATCATCATTATGGATGGCAATGGGTCAGGCTAGGCCAGGACAGGACTGCTTGACCCGTGGCCCGATTGGCTAAAGGTGGGTCGGTTTGGGCCTGTCCGATTTAAATTTTCTAAAACAAAAATTGAAAAATGAAGTCATTTTGTTGTTTTGTCTCTCTCAATTGGGTTAAGGTTTAGGTCGGGCTAGAAAGCCTTAACTCAATCCAGGTTCATGGCTCGATTGGGCCAAGAAATTTGGCTCGTTGACTTTAGGTCGGGCTGGGTCAGGCCAGATTGCCATGCCTAGTCATCATCATCATTCAACTAAGAGGGATAAATCATTAGTAAACCACCTTTCTTTGATGATAATGATTATTGTTATTGAAAAACTAGGTCAAGATTTTTCTTAATGGCCGAACGCGTAGACTTATAAGAAATAGTTTCAAATTGTCTATTTATTCCTTGGAAAATTTTAGACAATAAAAGGTACTCAAATTAAAGAAAAAAATAGGAATCTTATAATAAGAAATTGGTTTCCTTAAGTAGTAAGGCCAAACACATCCTTTTTGTGCATTAAAAAGGAAATGAATTCAATAGGGTGTCTATGTATGCAATGGCTTATGAAATTTGGTATACTTTAGAAGTTACACATAAAATAACCAATCAAGTAAAGGATAGCAAAGTTAGCATCCTAACATATCAATATGAATTGATTTAAATGAAGCAAGATCAAAGTATATATAGCAAGTATACTAGATTTGTTGATATTATTAATGCTCTCAAAGGTCTTGGAAAGACCTATACTAATGTTGAAATGGTAAGAAAATAATTTAGGCCAATTCTGAAGACGTGGAAAGCTAAAGTGAGGTTTATATATAAAGCCAAGGATCTAACAACACTACCATTGGAGGAGTTTACTAGATGTCTCCTCACATATAAAATAAGGCTTTAAGAGACACAAGAAGAAATGAAGCTCCCAAAGAAAAAGAATTTAGCATTCAAAGCCTCAAAGGAATAATTAAACAAAAAGGAAGAGACAACAACTAATTTAAGAAATAAAGAAGATAATGATTTAATCATAAAATATTCATAAAGTTCTTAAAGAATAAATTCTCCTAAAAAAGGACTTCATTGAAGGTAAATTTGTTTTTAAATATAAATCCTCTAACATTATTTTCTTTGAATGTAGAAAACCTAACCACATAAAGTTATAATGTCCTATATTTAAAGATAATGAGAATTATGAGGAAAACTATAAGAAGGAGAAAAAGGACAAGAAGAAAGAAATTAAATTATCAACTTGGGATGGCATAAGTGAATTCAAAAGCAAGCATTCAGAAGAAGAGGTAACTTTTATATTTCACTCATCGAAGAATATCTGATCATTCTGATATGGATCAATCTTTCTGTACTGCCGGTTCATTATTTCTCTAAAGGCCCACTTTACTCAATTGGTAAGTTAATTGGCAATCCTTTAAAAATTGATGCCTCGATGATCACATGAGTGAGACTAGGTTTAGTGCAAATTTTTGTTGAATTAGATGTATCTAAGGAACTAATTTCTCATTTTGGGCTAAAGAATGATAACTATAGATATTGTCAATCAATTGAATACGAGCATGTCCCAAGTTTTTGTTATCATTGCAAAAGCATGGCCTTGTTGAGGAGGATTGTCGAGCCTTACATGGTGGAATATTTGGGCCGAAGAAGAAGTGGAATCCCAAGCCAAAGGTGAATGATAAAATTGAGATCTTGAAGGGTAAGGAGATTGTGAATTGTCCAATTCTTGAATTACCAAGAACAGAATCGTCTGGTTTGAAGATTATGGATAAACAGAACCTTTCGGAGACTAAGGATGCTTCATTGAATCTACAAGGTAATTCGTTGCCTACTTTCATCTTAGAGGAGGTACTTCCCTCACTGGACCTATTGGCCTTACTCTTTTTGGAGAAAGAGATTGATGCCTCTTATTTACTTAGTCACAATTTTGTTGAGTGGCCTTGTGTCATTACTGAGATTGCCGTTATCTCTGCTATATTGACCCTGAACATGTCTCGCATCGTTCTTATTATTTTAATGGTTCTGTCAACTTTGTTGTCTGGAGGTGCTATAGTTATGCCATCGTTTGCTGCCATAGTACTAGAGGATATTCGAAAACATACTCTATGAAAATGGTACATTAAGACAATCAAACTAACTCATTAAAGGCATCAAGCATATCGTAATCATTCTAAGTGTTCAATTCTTCCCATTTCATTCACAAGCATAAAGTCACATGTCATTACAATTCAAAATCCATATATATACATTACACAACATTTTTAAGACTTCACTTTCAATACCAAGAATATAACATGACATGGGATGCTAATACACTAGACATCTATCTAGACTCCTCATATTCAGCTGATCAGACCTTTAATCCATTTTTGTCCCCAAAATGGAAGTATTAGACTTTTACTATATCACCTTAGTAGCTAGAACTCCCTTGAAGCTAAAAAACAATGTTGCAATCTTGATGAGTTTGCAAACTTAGTGAGTGAACTATCATCGATGTATTCACTCAAGTCAAATCACAAAAACAAGTTAAAACCCAATTCAACAAGTATATCAAACCATCCAATATTAAATACCACATCACATTTCATCATACTTCAACAAGTACATCATGTAAGCTAGCATTGCATATCCCGACACATCCTCCATTTATTTCAACTGTAATTCACTATTTCAAATCAATTCAATCATTTTATACATGTAGGGATGTATATGCAAATGCATATGTGATTCCATTTTCATTTTTGCTTTGTTGTGACCAAGTGCCTATCAACCCAATTTACTGTCCCATATCTGTTGCAAACACCGAGATCATTTCTAGCCCGTATCCATTATGGATGCCAAATCCATTTCATCTAAGCCTGAGGCTCTTTTTCATAATCTTAAGCTCAAAGCTCTTTTCCCACTTTGGTCACTCTAGTCACAACTTGTTTATCTGATTATGCATTTCAATGTGATGAGATGCATCTTTTCATATGCCATGCTTTCATTTCAGTATACTCATGCCTTATCTCAAGCTCCTCAAATCTCAATTCGACATTTATTAATCAATTGTACACACATTTCAAATTAAAAATTCATTTCATACAGAAGCACATATAATTGAGTTTACATATCTAAGTTAACTCATATTATGCTCCAGAAAAGCTATTGCCTCGATGTTCCAATAATGTCTAGATATTGACGATCATCTTATGCGTCTATCATCATACAATACACACATAGTTCACAAATCACTAATTTGATTAATCATATGAATATATAATCATACACATGTATATGTGTCAAGCTTCAATGCTTGCTCAATTGACTTTATGGGTATGTATTCTTATACAAATAGCTTGTATACAATTACTTTGCAATCAAGTTTATACCTTAAGTAAGCTTGATTTACTCCAAATTCATCAATCATACATTCACCAAACTTTTCTAGCAATATATAATCATACAATTTCTCAATTCTCATTCACCCATGCCAAATACAAATTACTCAAATCCTTATGATCATGTTTGCATTCATAAGAATACCTTTATTCCTTCATCACATCATAATTTCTAGATTAGGTTACATTGATACCAAAACAATACATTTTTTAAGTTATGACGTCAATTAATAGCCTAAACTTATAAAGCTCTTTAACCAATTAATTAAGCAACAATCTAGGTTTATTCTAAGCCTTAATAAAGTCCAAATACCCCACTTTAGAGTGACTTTTCCTCAGATGGTTCAAGATGTACACAAAACATAAATTATCAATTCAGAACTAGGCCCACGATTTTGGGGACAATGCCATCATCGTGATAGAAGCTAGTGCAATAGGCCATGATCGTGCTTTGAGGGCCACGATCGTGCACAGTCTTTCTTACTCAATTCTCCACAAATTTCACATACTTAGAGACATCACTACTACTTGAACTTTTTCCATAATTCATGTGCTATAACGCTACTTCATTTCATACAATCCATAATGGTTACATTAAATCTCATAAAAATCTACTCATTTGCTTCATTACCATACACTTTATACCATCATACACGCAGTCCTAACTTTACCTGGATTTGAAAATATCTTAATAACACCTATCTTTAGCATGAATTCCTCATCAATTATACCTCAAATCCCAAATTAGATCATGCATATAATAGCCTATAAACTAATATTTTGATGCATTCAAAAATAGAACAAAAAAGTAACCCATCATTTTCCAACACAACTTCAGAATCAACACTACATTCAATCCATCCCTAATCATTCATCATATTACATGCCAAAAAGATTAGTAGTTCACTTACTTGTTTAGCTTACATGCCACTTAATGTATCAAGCTTGCTTTGCCTCACATGCATATAGGATCATCTGAAGAACAAGGTGGGAGTAGGATGGTTTCAGCGAAGACAAGAAGATGACAACAAATTTAATAATGTTCTGCTTCTAAAACTATCATTGTGAAGGATTTTTGCATGGATTTTGATGTGGCACTTGAACATAATTTAGGCAAAACACTGAGATATGAAGGAGAAGTAAATTTCAATAGTGAGAGGGAGGATGTAACATCCCACCCCCGACGGGAAGGGTAGAATAGTAATTTGGCTAAGGATGAGAGTGATTGGGACTAATTAGGAC
>JANITX010000002.1:64476875-64487260 GCA_027564395.1 Erythroxylum ulei
TGTAGTTATTATTTATATGTGAAATATCTTAAAATTATTATTATTTCATATTAATTGTGGTTATTATTTATTATTATGATTTTTGGAGACATGGTTGATATAAACTTATAAAGTATACAGTATAACTATATAATATGATAATAAATTAATTTTCATTTTTTTAAAAAATTAAAAGATTATTTTATAAATTTAAAAAATTATTCAAAACATTATCCAGTATTAAATGATACCGATATACTATCATACCAAAATATCTAGTATTAAAGGATACTAATAAAATACCATAATAAAACCCCATCTCATACAAAGCCCGATACCGTAATTACAACATTGAATATGATTGCAGTTTATTTTGGGGATTCATCAATCAAATCTGATATACAAGGCCATGGATTACTTCGAACGGCCTAGTGAATCATCAAGACGCAATCATCTACTACCAATAAGAATAATTTTAAGCCTCGCAATGATGTCGTACTTATCTGGCAGCAATAAACATATGGTTGTAAAGCTAATCTTTTTTATCTTTTTTTTGAAGAAGTAATCTTTTTTATCTTAATCAAGTTTCTCATCTTTTCGCCATATGGCTTATCTGTGAGAGATGATCATGTGCTCGTGTAGTCCATAAACTGGGTAATTTATTTCGAATCAGATATTCTGTTTTGATTAACTAATTCCCACCTTGTAAAATTCGGTAAATATATATACCGAATTAAATAAGACGGGCTTAAAACATCCTAACAAGAAGAGGTCCTCCAACCCAACTTACAAAACGGCCTCAGAAGGTAATAGGGTGCCAAAAGCAACGGCCCTTAAACCTTTTTACTTTTTTTTTTCCTCATAAGGTTTGTAGTTTAACTTCAGTTCAGGACCAGTCAGCATTATTCTGGGATTAAGTGTCTCGGATTAGTGTCTTGAACCGTCATTTTCTGGACATTATTTTCATGGGATGCAACAAGTTGACCATGCGAAAAACGTACCTGTCAAAGATGATAAGGATTAACCCAGATAAATACTGAGGAGTGACTAGCCATCTTCAGTGCAATTGGCTTAGCGTATTAGGACAAATTGAAAGACAAAAACTTTTATCGTCCTTATGTGATAGGCCTCATATGCTTTCAACAGAAAGTAAGCTTGTGATGGACACCTCATATATCAATATTAGACGGCTGACATAAAGAGGATATATAGGTAATCAATTAGCAGTTACGCTAACGAAAAAAACGATTATGCCACGTAAAGATGACAAATTACAATTGTGATGATTGTCATACTGTCACTTCGTCCACTAATTTAATGTCTGCGAAGCTGCAATAGTGAAATGGAAGATTGGAAGTGTATAAATAGAGATGCAGGAATAGCACATTGTACCACAGATCAAATGGAAACTTCAAAATATTTGCTGTGCATACTTGTCTTCTGCTTTTTAATTTCAAGGAGCGAGTGCCGGCTTCTCAATTCAGGAATAAAGAGCAGGGATGTAAGTCAATTGTTAGATGACTTGAACCAGGTTGCCAAGAAATTAAATGAGACAGGTTACCAGTGGCCTAATAGGGTGACCCCTCAAGGACCTGATGCACAACATCACTCCGGAGTCGACTAGTTTGGACCCTTTCTTACAAAAATCAGTCTGAAAAAGAAATCATAGCATGTTTACCATGTACTGTCAATGTTTCCTCTTCTGATGAAATAAAAAGAGCATTTTACTTATCATAGCATGTTTACCATGTACTGTTAATGTTTCCTCTTCTGATGAAATAAAAACAGCATTTTACTTCTTCTATGGATTTGTTTTTCTTTTTGTTATCTATTAGATACTGGGATATCATTTAAGGCTGATGGGACATAGGTAAGATGGGGTTTTACAGACTGCAAAGAGACTTGGAAAACGAGATGGGAGAACCATTCTCAGAATTTTTTTATGGTTACTGATTGTAGCATTATATATATTGCAGAGTGAAATTTCACGACTCAACCTTCTTACTCATCCAACCTCGCAGTAATTTAGGCAGGAGTAAGCCGCCGGGAATAAAATTTCAGAAAATACCTGAAGAAGGCTTTGCCTAACTATCAAGAATAATGGAGATCACACATGATATCCAATTACAACTAACCGATACAGGTGATGTCCAAATATGCTGCTGAACTATAACAATAGAACTTGCATGGTTGGCGTTGAGATTATTCAGCATGGGGGAAGATGGAAAACTTTTCGAAGCATAAACTTTTTTTATCCTCGTGAAACCGAAAGACCTTTTTATCCTCGTGAAACCCAGTGACAGATAGCTGAAAAGGCCAGGGATGTTAGAGAATCACGTTCATCCATACAAAGAGCCCACAGCTTGCGTTGAATTCATGCACGGACAACTGCGGCGTGATTTACATTTTTTGTCTCAGTAATTCATTCTTATTATTCTCCTGAAAGCTACAAGTTCTGCAGCCTAATGGAGCAACGTAACTTGGAACTTGGGTGAGCGGTAGAATTCAGCCGCACCATCTGCGAGTTTTCAAGTTATTTCAAGTGCATACTTTCTTCAATGTATAACAATACCAAACGGATGATCCTCGAAATTCTGCATATTTCCTCAATATATTCCTTAAAATTGATACTTCATCAATGCTCTCCTTCTTGCGTTCAGTATCAGATACATATTTGAGGCCCATATTCCGAGTTTCTCAATTGAGTTGGGTTCCTAGCCTAGATCCATTGTTTCTGGTCTTATTTAGGGATGTTCCAGCACATATATTTTAGATAGAACAGAATAGAATTATCTGAATGTGTAAGCATTGAGCATTTATGGGTGCAACACTCTTCTGTTAAAACTTCTTCCAATCCCATTCTGGGTACTTATTACAATGACACTACAGCTTAGGAATAGAAGAATATCAAGTATTTTGCTGTTTCGATTTGTGTTGTCCCACTGTGAAGTCAAATATTGGTTGAGAAACTAACTCCTTAGACGAGTAATTTTCAGGACAACGCAGCATATTTTAGCTTCTTGAAACACGAAACCAAGCTATTTCATTTTCCGACATAAATGGATCCTAGTTTCTCTAGCATTACGTATCACTCTTCAGTACTTTATACACTAATTCAAGTAGTGGTTATCCTATTTGTTAAACTTAGCACAGATACTCGTTTGACAAGAAGTGTTTGGAAATTTTTTTCTTGTTCAGATACAAGCTGCATAAGGCTTATATCCGGTCATGTGATAGTATCATCAGAATAGAAATCTGCATAACAGACATTAAAATCCATAGCATGTATATGGTGCACCTCGAGTAAATTTTGATATTAAAATATACTAAACCTACATAAGAAGAAAAATAAGCATAATTTGGAATCGAAAAGTTGAAGTTTCAGATCCAAAAAAATGTTCGTTTATGTCTCTTAAGTTTAAACGAACCTGAAAAGCAAACAAAGTCAACATTTATCTCCATTTCAATGATGGAACTAAGCTTCAGACAAGCTTGTCTCAGCATTTTTTTTCTATTTACTTTCTTCTTGCAGACGCAAAGTAACAATGATAATTCTTGCAGGATCGAATGTTTCAACCTGGAATATCAGGAAACATGGCAGCAACCAACGACGCTGAACATCATTACAGAGAAAATATTAACATCAGCTTGACCTTATGACGCTAAACAGCCGCCGAAGATTAGTCTTTTAAAAAACCTCAATATCTTTTAGATTATGTCAAGTTTAGACAAGAAAACCTTTGAGCACAACTAATCACGTTCAAGACTCTATATTTAAGGAACTATTCGTTAGAAAATGATTCAAAGTTGTTAAAAATTAAGTCTTTGTTCGAAGATAAAATTTAGAAAGCAGTAAAAATAAGATATATTATTTGTTAAAAGATATAATTTTATATAAAGTTATTATTTGTTAGAATTTAAACTTTTAAATTTTTAATTTTTTTTGCTTAATCTTTATCTAGATATTAGCTAAGTTTGTATTCCATTGCTTATATATTTAGGCCTTTAGAACCAATGTAAAGAAAAACTCATCAATAAATTGTCTATTGCATTATATCTTTTCTTTTTTATTTTTTTAGTTAAATTCTTGTTCTAAATTTCAAGATCGTATTAGAGCTCTCAAAGATTTGAGAGACCTACGAGTGATTAATGTTTTACAAGTTCAAAAACAAAAAAGGGCAATAAGAGCCCACATGAAAGGGATCCTATCTAATAAAGATTCCGTTATCAAAAAAGAAAAGAAACATTTTTCAATGTGGCCATTATGAGAAGTTTGGTCATATAGAGAAAGAATATCGTTAGCATAAAGAGAAGTCTCGATGCTTTATGAAAAAAGATTGCAAGTTTAACAATGAAGAACAAACAAATATAGTACAAGCGATTGAAGAAGATAACCTCCTCTAGTCGGTGAGAAGTACACCAAAACGTATCATAGAAAGAAGTACTCTATGGAGATAAATGATGAGAGAAGTACTTATGTTAGAATAGAGAGAAGTGCTTCAAAGAAAAAAAATTGTTATATGTTCTAAATATTAAAGGGTGATAGGAAATACATCATTAAATTCAAAAAGTATTATAACTTTGAATCAAGAAGGAATATTAGATAATAATTTAAAATTGTTTAAAATGAAATTTTTATTTAAAGATAAAGTTTGAAAAATAGTAAAAATAAAATATGTTATGTATTAAAAGGTAAAATTTGATCTATTAAAATAAAGTTATTATTTGTTAGAATTTAAACTTTTAAAACTTTTAGTTTTTTGCTTAATCTTTATCTAAATATTCGGTAAATTTATTATTTCATTGCTTGTATTTTTGGGCCTTCAATATTAATGTAAATAAAAACTCATCAATAAATTATCTTTTGTATTATATTTTTTTGGTTAAATTCTCGTTCCAAAATCCACGACGATTTATGCAAAATATTGCTAATGAGGGCAGAGCTATATCGAATTTTGCGGAAGATATTTCCATAATCCATCATATCAGCTGGACGTTCGTTTACGCACTAACACATGCATACTGAATCGTTATCCACAGCCAAGTCGCGGGCACAAAATGGATTTAGAACTATGTTTAGTGCTGAACAAACACTAGTGGGATAAAAATTACAACCTTAGAATGAGCTAAAAGTTTCTTGTACGCATTAAGCCACGTCCATTGATAACAATCTTATACTCTCATCATCACAAAGCTGCAATTAAGGCTAAACTTCATGACTAGATACGCACACACATGCAAGCAGCTGAACAGATGCAAGAGCACGCGCAAGCACGGATATATTTACCAGCATACAGGACACCGCATATTTCCACTTCGACCTTCCTACTTGCATGATCCATATTTGAAATATGTACTTTTAAAACGAAAAAAAATCATGGCTTTGAAGCAAAACTTATAACTGGGAAGACAAAGGTGGAAGAAAAAAACAATATAAGCTTTTCATGGTCCCAAGTGCTCCATCTTGGAGGATTATATTTGATTTTTTCTTGCATCACCAAAATGTTGTAAATTTTGCATGGGCTTTTCAACTTTCGTTTGTTTGTCCAGTTGTTCAACAACTAGTGGTTGCAAAATGAAAAATGTACTTTAGCATCAGCTTTCAATTGACATGACCAAGTGGGTCGGTAGTATTTGGTGCGTTACTCGTGGAATGACATTTTCAACTAAAGGAAAGTTGAAAGCTATTATAGTTGACCGCATTTTATCGCATGAACATATTAAACTTTAAGCTCAAAGACAAAAAGGAATGGGAAAACATTTGTCTTAATATGCATCTTAATCTCTCTTTTCCTCCAGTTTGTCCTTCTTGCTGTCTTTTGTCGCTTTTCATGCCAAAAGATATCTCTTAGGATTATTGAAAAGCCGTGGAAAGGAAAGCAACTTTGGGACCAAAGGACAATGACTAGTTTGCAAATTGAGACTCAAAGGAGGTAGTTTTTTATGTAATGATCGTGGAAAGACATTTAGCCAATATGAAAAGTTGGTATGCCTATTTTTGTGTGGTTCTTTTATTTTCTTAAACGGTTTCGTGCCCCTACCAGATCTTGATTATTTAACTCTGTCTTAAGAATTGTCCAAAACAATAGCACTCAAATGACAGTGAGTTGTAGTCAGAAAGTTCTACTCGTTAATTAAAGATCATTAACGACAATGAGAGAACATTGGTGCTCAGGTGGGCACTATGGACAAAAGCTTCATATGATTTGAGGTAATTTATGGGGTATTGCTCTCAGAAGAAAAAAGCTTAAGCTATTATGTTCACTTCAGATGAAAGAAAACGATATATAAGCTGGATTTGTCCGTTAATAGAAGCCATCTTCATGATCGTTTTAATATCAGAAACCTTTTCCCCGTATAAATATATGTGTGTGTCTGTCATGCATTTGCACAGAAATTGATCCCATCTAGCTCCTTTCTGTGTTAATACTCCAAAACTAGAGTGCCTCACCCAAAGTCAATAACCAGATTTATTTCTTAGTACACTATATGGATAAGTCTAACTCAACTTTCATTCCGTTGTCAATGGTTATTCTGTTCATTTTGTCAGTGAATGTGATTGGTGTGGAACCATTAAGTTATCGGGGGCTTAAGGCTATGCCTAAAAGGGTTGACAGCAGCTCTTTTTGGCATGAATTGGGCTACGATCTTTCTAAGTTTAGGTACATCCAGAGGAGCGTAGTGACAGATGCATCCACGACAAGAGTTTCACCTGGAGGGCCTGACCCCGAACATCACTAACTGTCATCTCATGAGTTGAGTAATGCCGGAGAGAATGTAGCAGGATTTTAATGCCTCCGTTAATAGAGGCAGACCTAGAGATGTTGCATTTTGAGCAGCTTATTCCTCGCAATCAATTAGTTCCATACAACAATTTCTCTCAATTACATAATTAAGATATGTCGGAGACTCTATATATATGCATAAACTCCATACAAGGAAATTAAGTTCTTGTAACATCTTGCTATTCTTGCTACTTCTGGACGTGTATAATGACGTTTATCTGGGAAAACGGTACTGTTTCTTCCTTATCTTTTCATATTGTTTTATAATTGGATTTTGTTTTAAGAATTAGTTGGACGTTTGTGTTTCCAGCAATGCCTTGCCTGTAATGCATACGACAGTGTACAGGGTACTTTCTTAGAGTACTGAAATTGTGCTAATTTGGCTGTAATTATTCGTGTGGCGATTGACTTCCTTACAATTCAACTCGCTCTTATCGGATCTTCCTATTTAAAGTGTTGTCTACAAGATTAAGAAACAATATCATTTCCCTGGCAAGAACAATAGATAGCAAAGAAGTGATAACTACCAAAAAACAATGATAGCAAAGAAGTAATAACTACTCAAAAAAAATTTTAAATCTAAATTTTTATTCTTACAATAATTACAGGAGGAACAAATAACTCTATTTCATTCATGATTGGAGATCTTACTCAAATGAGCTGTTTCTAAGTATCATAGAATTGAGTTTACTCCTCATGTATCAAGCAAACAAAAAGTTCACCAATTTGATGGGTAGTTTTTTTTTTAAGTTGAATAATTATTAAAGAACTATAGCGAAGTTATCTCACTATTACAATGAATTCAACAAGAATAAATTACAAAATTAAAGACAAAAAAAATTACAGGGGAAAATAAAAGGTAGATAGAAAAAGTTACAAATTCCATCTAACCTTCATTTATGTAGATAGAGCATAGTGATCAGATTTAGCAATTGAAACAGCTCAGATCTAATTAATGGTAACGTCAGCCAAGATGTGCGTGTTAACTTCATTTTTGTAAATCCTCTTGCTCCTTTCCTTTCATATTGAATAAATAGCAGTAGTGAAGGTAGTTTTGTAGATTGAGGCATCTTGCTTTCCATGATTAGTAGTGTTAATCATCCAATTAAGAGTAGAAGGCGAATCATAAGTGAGGTAGACATTTGATAGCAAATGTAAAATTCTGCTCTACACCACTTTAGAGTAGCTGCATTGGAAGAAAAGATGTTCTTCGTCATCTGCAGTCTCTTTACACAACACACTAATAGGGTCCTAGGCTACAAACCATCTGTTTTTTGTACAAACTTTATTCTTTATTACCAACTATGTAAAAATAGAGGCTTTATGGTTGAGAGACCATTTCTAAAAGTACCAATTAAACATTCACGCCTCCTCCCTGCATAGCATTGTAGTAAGATTTAAAAGTAAAAATATCATAGTTATATGGGACCTAGGTTACATTATCCTACTTATAGTTGTTAGTGATTTGAGGTAGATAATCCACTTTCAAATTGAAACCCCTAAATTGCCAATGCAATGGGTTTGATTCATCAAAGAACATGCTTTAGAGGAAAGTGGAAGCTTCTTTGTAAGATTGGATAGTTCAGACCTTTGTATTAGAGGGCTATAACTAGTCTAGTTGCCAAACCACACCCATATATTCTCACCATTGCCTAACATATGTTTAATAAAGGAAAAACCTCGTTTCTTAGCTTTAACATATGCAAAAAGAACCAAGAGTACTCATAAGTGTAAATTGCATAACGTTTTAGAGCTTATTTTGATATGTATTTAATTGTTAATTCAATTGTTTAGTATGTGTATAGGTTAGAATTGTATTAGTTTAATAATTATTTGTGTTTAAGTGTTTTATGGGTTAGTACAAGTCGTTGAGCTTAAAGATTATGTTTTTATGGTACCTTAATGTATTTTTTAGTGTTTCATGATCAACATCGAAGAACAAAGAAGTTTAAGAGACATTTGGTCTAAAACAAAGATCTACAATCGTGATAGAAGCACCAGAGTTAGACCAAGACGTGGCTCACATGGCTCACATGCCACGATCGTGACAAAAACCTAAGACATGGCCCACGATCATGGCCTGTATACCACAATCGTGATAGAACACTCGGATGTGGCCCACAATAATAGCCTACAACGGGTAGACGTGCCGACACTTAAAAACGTCAAGTTTTGAGGGATTTTTTGGATCTTTCGGACCCAAAAAAAAAACCTTAAAGCTGCTCAAAACACAAAGGATTTTTAAAGAACAAAACAAGAGGTAGAAGAGAGCTTTTGCATTAGCCACTTTTGAGAAACCCTAGAGAGAATTCCTCAAGAGATCGAGAAAGAGAAGAAGAAAGAGAGAAGAGGAGAAGAAATCGATTCAATGTACTTCCCGAATCAGGAGGTTTCCTGACTTTGCAGTCTCCCATCCTCATTTCAATTGTATTTCCTAAATGTTGAGGATGTTATAAACTCACCTTTGAAGTTTTATTCTTGAATTATTGAAATCTGATTGTTTTTATGTTTATTGGATTTATTGTGATTAAATTCGTTGATTGCATAATTTGGTAATAAAATGAGAGGGTGAATCAAATGAAAAATAATTAAATTAGGTTAACAAGAGTTAGGTAATTTAATAGAATAAGAATCAAATCAAATCAGTAATTGTGTAAAGAGAGATCTTGCATAGGTTCCTGATAGTTTATTAGACAACTTCAAATCTAATTAGGGTTTTGGATAAATTGTTATCGAGAGATTGCAATTTTCATAATCTAATTAGGATTTATAATTCAGGGTTAATGGTTATAACTCAAGAGAGAGTAATCAACCCTAAGATCATCTAGAACTAATAATCCAATAATTCATAATCAATCAGGTCAGAGTTAAGGATATGTAAAATTTCCTTTCTCTCAATCGGTAATTCTCTTAGGTTGATTTTTGAGTGTGTGTTGCAATTGTTGAGTTATTAATATTTTCTTGATTGATTCCTTGAAATGTTTGGATTGACTAAATTGACTTCTTATTTAAGTTTGTTATATTTGAATTTCTGCGATTTATTCTAGTTTTAGATTTTAGAATTAGATTATCCCTCCTTATGGGATCAACATCTTAGGTACTACTGAACGAACCGTGTGCTTGCGGATTATTGAGGGTATTTATTAAAACTTGCAAATATCAAATAGCTAGATCAAGTTTTTGGCGCCATTGCCGAGAAGCCGATTAGTTTAGTTCTTTAGTCTAAGGCTTTTTCACTATCTTTTGTTTTAAAAATAAAAAATAAAAAATATAGAGAGAAATTTGGGGCGTAAAGAAAAGGCACATTAAGACATCTTAGAGTGAAAATGAGACATCCGAAGAGCTAGGTACCAAAAAGAAATGGAAAGAACAATGATGGTGGATATATATTATAAGGAGCAAGGAACTTTTGTGAACTACAATGAGGCATAGTATGGTTGGGAAAGTAATGATCCTTTGTACAGTACATTATCCTATAGAGAATGTAGGATAAAATAACTACTGATAAAATCAAACGCTTTAACGAAATTAATCTTCATTGTACACACTACAAGAAAAATTAGTTTCAGCAACTATTATTAATGGTTGCTAAAAGTAAGAAAATGGTTGTTAAAAGTTATA
>JANITX010000002.1:64527004-64539667 GCA_027564395.1 Erythroxylum ulei
TTTCATGGACCCTCGAGCCATTTGTTGTGCATTGCATCTGTGAATTGTCAAGTTGATGCATTCATGTTTTGTAAGTTTTGAATTTTGTCTGCACGCTGAGAACTTTGAAAAGTAAGCATTTTTATGATTCTAAGAAAGCTTTCTAAGAAAAGAGAAATTTCCTAAAGGTTTTTGCTTATTCTTTTATTATAAACTGTTCCCACGAGCTTTCAAGCTCACCCCCCTTTCCTCCCCACCTTCAGGTATTTGAGTAAGAGATGGAGTGAAAGCGAGTCAAGGCATCACTCCCATTTTGCTGATGTTGTATTTTGAGTTAGTTTTGGGATATAAAAGGATTAGTCGCTTTCCAAGGATTATTAGTTCATGTAACTTTTGTCTTTTGAGATTTTGGATTATTTTTGTAATTGTGGCGTGGAATGCCTTTAGAGCTTGTAAAATTCTATTCTTTTGATGTTAAGGAATTATGAATTATGTACGGATGATGTTGAGTGGAAATATGAATTTGTATATGATTGAGGTTGAGTTGAAATTAGGTATACTTGAGGGAGTTATCGATTTGTTATAATTGATTTGATTGGTTTGCGCTCACCTTAGTATGACGAGCAAGAATGGTTGTTATATATATTGGTAGTATGTGTTATGGAAAAAGGAATACAGAAATGGTACGAGACTCTATTCGTTGGATTTCGCTCACGTTTGTATGATGTTATTCTGTTAAGAGGTTGGATTCCGAAAACGGGATCCAACAGTTGGGGTCAGGCAAATACTATCTCAACCAACACAAAACCCTAATACTAAAATATGGCATGTCTTATCTGACACAAATTTTACTATTATCAAATCTTACAATGAATTTTATCTAAATAAACTTAAAACATAACAACTAGCGTCATAAATCACATCATAAATGAGGAAAAGAAAAGAGAAGGAATAGCTTGAACCCCTAAAATTAACTTGTCAAAACTTAGATGAAGCAAAGCCTAGTAATATAAATTATAATATGAAAGAGACTGGTATTACACTAGCAAATGTTAATTTCATTACCAAAATATTGTCCAAATAAGATCAGCCTAGTAGCAAGTAAGTAAATAATATGAGAGACTAAATAGTCACATTAATCTTTAACATTACCATAAGTTAGAGAATATCTCAGAAAAAGACACAAAATATAACAGATAAAATAAACACACACTCAAAGAACTTTTATATTAAAAGTACATCTTTAACATATTTGAATCCTAAAAACAATAACATATCTAATAAGCCAAAAGTCAAATAATATTATTGAGACCGACTAGTAAGGATAAAGTAAGATAATGGTATTATTGAAAAGACTAACAAAGTATGAACAATTTCAATCAAACAAACACAACAATGAATCAAAATTCATCTTAAATAAATGATGATGAAAACATATTAATCATAAATAAAATATGAAATGAGAAATGAGAAAAGCCCAAAAGAATGAGATTATATAAGCTTTTAGGCAATTTGTAAAACAAAGGAATGGAGAAATATAAAACACAATATAGAGCAAGTTCCCTTTAAAATAGATAATATTATAGCTTTAAAAAAATCATTAAATTACTAGTCACGTATATTAGGAGCAAAATAGAACAAAAATTGTTAAAGCATTCGACAACAATTTCTAGGAACAAACAACAAAACAACAAATAAAAAAATTAAAAAAAGAATTATTAGACCTATAAGCAACAAAAAAAATGGCAATAAAGTGTTAAATATTATTACCCATCAAATGACTATAATATTTTTACCCACTTTTTCTTTCTTAATTATTCTATTTATTATTGAATAAAATTCCCTCCTAAATGAAAGTCTAAAGATTATTTTAAATTGTAGTTACTCTTATACCCATTGCCCTTTATCGCTCTTTGTTTTTCATATTTCCTTAATTTCTGTCTTTTGTAGTCTACTCCTTTCAGGCTCCTCACTTTAGTCTTTACTCAATTTTCTTTCAATTCAAAACTTTCATAATTTCCAAATTTGACTTCCAAATTGGTATTTTTCTTTTCACTTTAACTCAAAATTCTCCTAAAATATAAAATTGATTGCTAAAAAAATCAAATTATTCTATAACAATTTCAAAACTAATTAAATAAAATTTAATTAGGATAAAAATTTTGATCAAAGTGGCTAAAAATTATGTTATCAATTGAATAATATGCAAAATGATCAAATTTAATAAAAATATTAACAAAATATGTTGATGAAGACAGTATTTTATGAAAAATTCTTGATTTTATAAACAAATTTCAACAATGCAAAAGAGAAGCTTAAAAAGAATTAAGTATCTATTAAATCTTACAATAATATTCCATAATAAATGTAACAGTGCCAGCCCTGAGTAAGGGCCAGCAGGGCACCTGCTTAGGGCTCACGATGAGAAGGAGGGCCCCTAACTTATATTTTTACTCAAAATTAATTTAACGTTGGTGATGTTTCGAAGAGTAAACATTAGACAAGCTCCAAGATTGCAGGTAGTAGATACTTCAAGATTGCAAGTTCCAAGATTGCAGGTTACGTAGACTACAGGTAGAGGTAGTAATAAATAATTTTAACGTGGGTGATTTTTTACGTTATAAGTTAACGTTAGGCAAGTTTATTTAACGTTATAAGTTAACATCTTATGCTTATAAATAGTCTTAAAATATTTAAGTGTACTTTTACTTTCTAATTTTTTTATTTTCATCAATATATGTATTTAAAGTATTCTAACTCAAAAATTAGCAGCAAAACATTTTACGATTCTGTGTTATGAATTCTGAGTTTAATTTAAAGGTAAAGTTTATGATTTTTAATGTATTTTTGCTCTTTGTTTCTTATTTTTAATATTAGATATTAAAATTTGCTATTTATTTTTTTTCCTTTACTACAGATATAATATTATTTATATATCTTTATGATATATTGTGAAGTTGTTGAAGTTTGGTTTTACCTACATACTTCTTCCAGTTTCAAACATGTAAAATTAAGTATATTGTCGATTTATTAGGGCACTTTTTTTTATTTCACTCAGAGCCTATAAAATGATAGAAATGGCCCTGAATGTAACACATGAAGGTGCTAAAAAATATACCAATCATTGTATTTACTCAAAGTAGGAACCAACCGATACATCTTAGCCAGCATTTAACATTTTATAAATGTCATTTATCTACTTATGGCCGTTACATTTTTCATATTACGAGTGAGATTTTTTTATACTTTAAGTATAAACATAACCAAAATCCTAAAAATTAAAAAATTTAAAATGTAGTGCCCTCAGTCTTTTATAAAGTTTGAAAATATTAGAAAAATATTTTGTAATCAAACATTTTGTTTCGCCTTTTATTAACACCTACGACATTCTCTTACGTTACTGGAAACAGAACTATCACTTCCAAGTGGCTTGAAATCTTCTGTTCCGCCAACCCTGTGCCCTTTGTGCTACAGCCAATCCCAGCCATCTATGGGCACAGGGTTGATGGAACAAAAGATCTGTTCCCCTTCCAAGTAGGATGTGGAACAACAAAGCGAATGTCTACCTCTAAACTCGGTCCCTTGTTGCTGTTTTACGTATTCTTATTTTTTAACACTAGAACTACAATAACAATGTGATAGTGAATACGTAAATCTTGAAACTAAGAGTCCCAGATAGGACCAAAGGCTGCGATTCCTGCAGCTTTGCAAGCATTGACAACGTCCCTGCTTCCTTCAGGATTGCTCGTAACTATAACTACCTGAGCCCCCCAGTTTTTAGCAGTCTCAACACTCATCTCGGACACATTAGGCCTTCCTAGAACTGCAGTATCGTGCACAATGACCTTGTCTTTGGGATGACCGCTCATCATCTCCTGAATTTCTTTGCCGAAATTTTGTTCAATTCCTTTAGCCACCCACAGGAAGCACACTTCAGCTCGGCCTGGTTGCAGAATAAATGACAGGAACACGCATATACCTGAACCCGTTGCCACCACCAATGCCCTTTCATACATGTTCACCAGATAAGGTAAGCCCGCAAAATGTACCCGTCTCACCCATAGGTGGCTTGGCGGGTTTGAGACTAAAGATTTGGTGAAGTCACCGACTGCACCAGCAAGCATCATGTGCCCTGTTTTTCCATCGGAAATGATGCCAAAAGCATGCCATTCTGACAATGGAGCAGGGCTAATCCTCCCCAATATGCCAGGTTTAACTCCACCCTCGAATTCTATTACGGAGGCATGACCAGAAGGAGAAGATATTTTGACAGGTACACATCCGATTGTTGCCCATGGGATTATGATTAGAACTGTGATGGCTACCGTGAACCAAAACTCTTGTTGCTTAATCAACTTGGATCCTAGCTTACCGTTGTAAGATTTAATTTTAGGGTCATAAGAGATGGTGAGCATGATAAAGGCCCATAGTAGTCCAAGAGCTGCCCATCCGGCAAACCTGTGAGTCCTCTCGAATACGTTATGATGTAGATGTCGAATGAGAGGAAATGCAGCCAAAGAAGAGACGCAAAGAAGTGACAGAATTGTGGAGGCCACACCTATGATAGCTGGTGAAGTGTTGTCCCTATCGATGAGTGTAAGGACCAAGGCATAAGTCATCCAGGCAATGGACGATATCCCACAACCGCTATGGATACCACCAACAGACTGAAGAAGAGATGTGATTGCAGTTTTGATTGGCAAAGGAACCCAAGACCTTCCAAATATCTTGACCGAAAGCCAGAAAGCAACTCGTAAGAAAGCCTCACTCCTGCAGAGAGTCAGTGCAAAAATGTTGGCTATGGAGAAAAGGGCAGCCCTGCTCCTTGCATATGGTAATTTTCCCGCAGCCGCAAGTGCCAAGCATATAATGTTCAACGCGAAGCAAACAACAAATAGTCGCTTGTACACCGTGAATAGTCCCTGATCCAGTAGGATGATTGACAATCTTGATGACGGTTCTTGCTTTCTTGCAACCTCTGTGCGCTTGCTACCAGCAGACGGTACTATCGATGGAGCACTAGCGTCCTCCTTGCTGAAAGATTCGGCTCCTTCTTCTACTCTTCCAAAAATGAACTCATCTTCTTGGTGTTCCTCATCGGACTCAAGATCACAGAAATGGTTGCTGCCTTTACGAGAAAGCCTTTGCAAGTCGGCAAACAAAGCCTTAGAGATCATTCGATGAAGCAATGGGACTGCATTGCGCTTAGAGACTGAAAATGGATCAGTCCGACGTCCACTGGCCTCAAAGGCCACTCCTCTGCAGCTTGTAAACCTTACTGGTTGATCTTGCTGCTGCATTTCTCTTTTCTTGTTCTTGTTTCCAGACCCTTGGCTTGCCTGCTAGCTAGCTGTGATTTCTATCAACTCATACGTTCCGTTATATAGGCTTGGAAAGACTAAAGAGCAGCCCGGGCCGGAAGTTTCATTTTGTGTAATTGCTAGTTTGCTTTAGATTTCTACCGTTTGACAATTTTAGATAAAAACAAGTAGACCCATTTGACAAACTCATAATTCCCAAGGAAACATGACACTTCTATAATTTGAATTTCCTCCTTACAAATCCCCATCCCTGTCCTTACAAATTTGAATTGTTGACATTAATGACATTGGCCTTGTCTTATCCACCAACTTAATTGTCTTTTCTCCTCCGATGTGTTGCGTTAACATGCGAAATGACTTACAACTACGATTAAGGTTCTAGGTCATCACATTGTATTTCCCCAAATTCTGCGTCACTTCCTAAAAGCACTGTTGATGGAGTGATCGAATATTTACGGTATCACGATTGTATTAATCAACGCCTCAGTTGATCTTAACGAGTCTTGTCATCAAATAGGACGTCTCAGTTGATCTTAACGAGTCTTGTCATCACATAGGTCACAAAGTTTACATCGAGGTCCAAATTTGATTTTATTATTTATAAATTATCATATAATTATTTACATATAAATAAGCACTGATGTGCGTCAATATTCAAATAAATTATACAAATGAAAATCATTAATAAAGAAAAGTAATTTTTTTTTAAGAACATCATATGTATCAGCTGTTATTGTTGCTAATGTCACTCAATAACATATATATATGTCTGTGTGTGTGTACACACGACAAGGATTTAGGTAAGGTTGATTTGAAGCATGAATTGATGAAAGAAGACAGAAGATATTTGAGTTGAAGCATGAATTAAGGGTTACAGAGGACAATGGGCGCTGATCTATAAGGAGGGACAGTTGTCAGCGTTAAAACAATGAAGAAGAGTTTCAGGATAAAGAAATGAAATGGCGCCAATATGAGAATTATGTCTGATGTTGGTCATATAAACGAGTAACACTTTGAATAAACAGAATAAAATTAGCATTGATGTTACAATGTGTCTAGTGTTAGTGTCATCCTGCTCTTCAATGGTTTACGTAAGGTAATGTTGGTCCAATTGTCATTATCAATGAAGTAATACGTCAACAATATGGTTCATAGTCATAAGACAAAAGAAAGTTATGCTCAAAGTATTAATTAGTTAGCTATTAGAGCAGTAAAGGGTGGACCTATCCAGTGTTGAAGATCTGAAGATTGTAGAGCAAATTATATCAATAGGGATCGGATGCAGTTGTTTAGCTATGTTTGAGAGGACAGCAAGTAGATTAATTTAGACAAACTTGATAAAGGGCATCAAAACAAACCTACTCAAGAGATGGGGTAGGCTAACGATGATAAAGCTCCGGAGGAGTCAGGAGGGGAGATTAGGGCAGCTAATAAGCTGCATAAGGTTAAAATGCAATACCTGAAGTCATCCATTGGAACGTTTTCCACCACCTCCTCCATCAACCCATTGACTTTGGCCCTATGCACATACATACATGTATTTAGATTGAGAATGTTTTATAGTGTGTATTGTTTTTACAAACTTGTGATTGAATTGAAGTTATTGAAAATCTAATTGTAATTTAGATTTAGTTAGTTTCAACTCTCCACCAATGTTAGAGTATCTTGTAGACTTTCAGTATGAAAGAATGTTTTATAATGGAGAATTTCTAGTTTAACTGTCTAGGTGTTCAAGGAGCTTTTTATATCCTTTTATTACTCTTGATGCATAATCTTAAGGATAATATTGTTCTAGGTGTGGGGGTGGACTAGAGTTTGATCTAATTGCATTGATTTTTTTCATTTATATATTTGTTTAGATTTTATTAGGCTGTGATTTTAGGTTCTCATTCGTATCTTTAGGTTGATGAAATAAGTTTATACATAATTTAAGATTGAGATTGAGTGTTAAAAATTAATTGCATAATATAATTAAGCAATTGTTATGCAAATTTTGACTTTGTGATATGAAACTGAAATTCTTATGTAAAGGACATGAGTGATCCTACAAGGATTTAAGCCTTCATGAAAATTTTCTTTTCTTATGTGGATACTTCTTTGATTATGAATTTCTAGAGCTTAAATTTCTTCTTTTTGAGATTACATGTAAGGTGTATACAAACACTAAAATGATAAAGTCACCAAGGATTTGAATTTAAGCCAAATTGCACACCTTTTATACATTAATCTATTAGTAAGTCCTTCTTTAGCCTAATTTAAAACTCAAGCTTTTTCTTTTCAACTCTTTCCTAAATAACCTTAAGCTTAAAAGGAAAAACAATTATCTACTCTTTAATTCATAATTAGTAGAGTTTTTAGTTGTATTTTGACGTTTTAGAAATGATATGCAATGAAATAAGTATAAGGAAAATGGCAAAGTGTAAAAAAGAAGCAATGTAAAAAAGGGAGTTTGATGCTAATTCAAAAAAGTTTAAAATAAAAATGTGAAAAAAAGAAACTAAAGTGTTGAAAGATGATGAGAGCAACTTTCCCAATTTCAAAAACTTGTGTGAATTAGTGATATCTTATAAGGACATGTTAAATTAAAGTAATTTGAACTTTGTGAAGAGGTAGATTTTTTTTTGAAAAATGAAAGGAAATTTTATTAAACTAGCAAAAGCTACTTCACAACATTACAATGAGTCATATTATCTATCTACAAAATAGCATAAGTAACATTTACAAAAAAATAAATACAATAGATAGCATTATAGGATCCAATGTCTTCTCATTACTTGACTAATTGAGCTTTGTTTGTAATTGGCAATGAAGGATGCTCAAATCCAATTCACTATCTAGTTTGCTAGCTGATGTTTGCCTTCTTTAACTCCCATATATATTATCTTGTTCCTTTCCCTCTATATGGAATAGATGACAGTGATAAAGGTTGTCTTGATGATCAAACCATCCACTTAGCCATGCTTAGTCACCCAATGATCAGATCCATTATCTCCCTCCACTTAAATGTGTTGCTAGATAGGTGTAACATAAACATAATTTTGCTCCAATTTACTTTGGTGTAGCTGAATTGAAAGTATAAATGATTTATTCTCTCATTGAATTGCTTACAAACGACATGCATAGGATTATATACCCCAAACCATCTATCTTTGGTTTCAAGTCTATTTTTAATCACTAGCCAAGTGACAACTACAACTTTAGGATTTAGTTTGTTTCCAAAGCATTTCAAACCAAGGTACAACTTTAGTAGTGTTTACAAGCATCTTATGGCAAGATCTGTTATTAAAAATACCCCTGGAATATAAAGTCTAGATGATACTATACTTCCTCAACTCTTCAAGGATACTTGGAAAAATAATCTGCAAGCAAGGAAAAGCCTCTGAAGTTTCCAACCTAAGTTCCCTTTTGGATAAATGAAGAGACTCTAACATTACAAGGAATTATGTTTTTGGGTTAAACTAGATTTGCTCTATGGATGAATGGACTGAAATTGGTCTAGTTATCAAACTAGAACTATATATCCTCTCCATCTCCCAAGCGATGCTTGATATGAGGATAGATCATGCCTCTCAAACTAAGCGTATTGTTGAATATCCATAAAAAGTCCCTAAAATTATGCAACTGCCAAAAATTCTTGTCTTTCAGATGATATTCATTCACCCATTTGATCCACAGTGCTTTGCTATTAGTGAATAGTCTATAAATCCTCTTACAAAGTAAGACTTTTTGCATATGTGAAATTGAGATGATCCCTAGTCCTCCTTACATTTTTGGTATAGTGATGTCACAACATTTCACTTTGGCCTGCTTACAATTTTCTATTTTCTTAAACCACAAGAAGGCTTTTAATAATCTATCAATTTTTTTAATGACTCTCAATGGTAGAACCATATGTGCAAATTAGTGGATGTGCATATTGCTCAATACTAAATTGATGAGAGAAAATCTAGCTACAATGGACAGAAACTTATGTTGCGAAGCATTAATTCATTCTTTAAGTTTCTCAATCAAAGGAATGAAATATGCAAATTTAGGCTTAGTGGTAGTAATTGGAACTCCTAGATATTTCAATGGAAGATATTGTAATGCAAAACCAACCATGCTACTGATTTGTTCTTAATTTTTAACATCAGAGGAGAGATACAAGACATTTTTCTCCATATTTAGATTGAATGATTATCTGCACTACCAAGAAGCATTAAGTCATCTACATATAGTTTAATAGATCTAAATTTGTGATTATACTGAAATTTTCCATTGCAATCAACAAGTCTGGAAATAAGTCTAGATACCTTTCCATTGCTAAGGTAAATAAGTAAGTAGACAGGAGGTCCCCTTGTCTAATGCCTCTAGCATTTTTAAAAGGTAGTGATGGGGTACCATCTAATAGAATACTAAAGGAAGTGGATTGGAAGCATTGTACAATCTAATTCTGAATGTTAATGGCAGACCAATAGCTTCCAAACACTCTTGCAAGTAATGCCAACTAATGGTGTCATAAGCCTTGAAAATTTCAATCTTCATCAATCAACTTTTAATATTCTTACTTGATTTGTATTCCATCAAAAGCTTGTGGAGGATGAGTATGTTGTCGCCAATATTTCTCCCAGGTAAGAATGCCCCTTGAGCTATGTTAATCACTTATGTTATAACTATTTTCATCCTTGAAGCAAGAAGTTTTGCAATGAATTTATACAATGTTGTGCAGCAGGAGATGGGTCAGAATTCAGAGATAGAAGAAGGGTTTTTGTTCTTAGGTATAAGATATATGAAGGTATGGTTTACTTCTTTGAGCATCTTAACAGAGGAGAAAAACTCCAAAATTGCTTTAGTGAAAAGGCTACCTAGGTTTTCTTAAAAAATATGGATATGAAGCCATCTAGACCAGGTGATTTGGAAGGATAGAGGCTAAAAAATAATTCCTTGTCTTCTTGAGGAGTAAAGGAAGTAATGAGTATGTAATGATGAACCTAGATAGGGGTAAAATCAAGCACATCATTGACACTGAAGCCCTGATGATGGCTATCAACATTTCCCATTAGCTACTAGAAATACTACCTGATGAATCTAATCAGATCACGCTATTTTAGAAATCACATTTCCATAAATATCCTTCAATTCAAATATTGTATTTGTATTCCTTTGGGCAAGAAGAGATGCAAGAAAAAATTTTGTGTTAGAATCACCATCTTTTAGCCAATTCAGTCTAGCTTTTTGATTTAAAGTATCATTATGAAATATCAACCCCTCTTGGTATTCTTTTAGCTTTTGTATTTCATTATTCTTGAATGCAAAATTATAAGGATCCTTATAATAGGCATCTTGTTCCTTAACTAACTTCAACTTAATGTCACCAAGGCTTTGATACGCTTTAACAAATTGTTTGATGGCTCGTTTGACAATTTTGAGTTTCTGAATCAATTGAAAGGCCTTGTATCCCAACACCTCTAATCTCCAACATTTACTGATAACTTCTATAAAACCTTTCAGCTTTGTGATTCCATTGAAAAATCTTAATGAAGCTCTAACTCTAACAGGTTCTTTCATCTTCTGAATCTGTATAAACGAGTGGTTTGAAAATAAATTATCTCTAAAGTGCGCATAAGAATGTGGGAATCTATAAAGCTAAGATTGGTTCACCAACATTCTATCTAGCTTCTTCCTTGTCAATATATCTACTTGTTGCTTATTTGTCCAGGTAAACAATCTTCCTATTGCCCTTAGATCATCATTTTGGCAAAGTTGAGAAAGTTATCTACTAGAGCCCATTTTGTACCTAGCTCCTCCTTCTATTTCACTAGAATTCCAAGAACAATTAAAATCTCCAACTACTAAGCAAGGATTTTGCATACTTAAGTGAATAAGTTGCATATCAGTCCATAATTGCACTCTTTGGAATATAAAAATGGAAGCATAGATTAAAGTAACTTTAAAGGGAGGATAATTGTCTCTCAGCTGATAATAGAGATGTACCAACTAGTCATTAAGGTTGCTAGCTATTACCATAATGCAATTTGAATTGTATAAACAAATAATTCAACCATTATAGTGATGTGAATGATTAGTAATTATCTTCCATTGAACACCCAAAAAAGGACAGTCTAGACTGAATAAGTGGACTCTTTATTTTAGTCTTTAGGAGGCCTATCAAAACAAGTTTCCTATCCATCACTAAGTCCTTCACTATGGACTTTTTAAGAGGGTCATTTAGCCTCTAATATTCCACACCAATATTGTCATCTATGGGGAAACCCCTTTTGTTTAGCTATCCTCCTAGTGGATCTTCTTCTAGAGTTAGTAGGAGACCCTAAAAAGTATCAATTACCGCATCAATACCAGTATTCTCTTTGTGTATCAGGCTCTGAGTATTAATAGTTATATCATCTGATTGTTCCTCCTACAAATTATTTGAAACTTCTATATTTGCAACCTATTGAGCAGTCACTGCATTCTTTCCTACACCTTGTTTGTATTGTGATTACTTAAGAAATATTATATGTTTAGAATTTTGCAATTCAATTGAGATGAAAATTTGTATATTTTATGTCATTAATTATAAAGTTAATTAATGATTTTAGGTCAATGTTATTAGATAACATTAAAGGAATCTCTTAGGAACTATAAATCCTCTATTAGGGACACCAAGGGGTTTAAAGGTTTATGATACATTCCAGATGTCACCATACACAAACTAAAGTGGAATTTTATGTTTAGTTAGGTAAGTCTAGCTTAGTAGTTATGGTTCATTGTTCTTGATTGCTTGAGGATAAGTAATTACTTAAATGTGTGAGAATTTGTTAGGTCTATATTTAATATATTATTTAGGATTAACTTACTTGATATTTTGTACATTTATAGATGTTTACATGGATTATATGTTGTTTTCCTATATTTAGTTCTTTACCATATAGGTGATGATCTTAAGGATAAAATAAAAAAAATTGACCATAACTTTCCCATATTTTGAAATCATATAGGAGATACTAAGGTGGACAACAACTTTGAAGAGTCTATTATATGTTATTTCTTGTTTGAAGATGTCAAAAAAATGGAGAAATTGGTATTAAAAAAAAGAGCATAATAGGCATCATATTTACTAAGGAGATAAGCACTTGTCTTTTAGGTAAGTTTAGAGAGGTTGAGAAGCAAAACAAAATGGACTCTAGACTCACTACAAAAAATTAATACAATCTGCGACGTTTTATTTATAAAACATCACAGATTGTTTTAACTTTTTATGACGTTTCAAAAACGTCATAAAAAGTTTATATTTTTCGCGACGTTTGTATAAAACGTCATAAATATGTGATATTTTTTGCGACGTTTTGTTGATAAAACGCCGCGAAATAAAAACCCAGACGTT
>JANITX010000002.1:64539767-64559110 GCA_027564395.1 Erythroxylum ulei
TTAAATGATTGTAAATTATTGTTGAATGATTGTAATAACTGAAAATGTTTATTTCTGAAACTGAAACTGTTTATTTCTGAACGTGGGCTCAGCTTATTACTGTCTATTCCGCGCGAATGAATGTTTTTTTTATAAAAAAATTATACTGAGTTTTGTCTGACTGACTGATGTAGTACCATCTCTTCCCCATTGACTCTTGTTCGCTCATACATAGCAATTTTCATTAATCATCTCTGCCATGGATACCTAAATCACAAACTTGTTGTTTCTCTTCTTATTGTAGCACTCTTCGCATTGCGCATTGATAAACATTAGTTGATTAGGGTAGGTTCTTCTTGAACTAGATTTTTCCCTCTCACTGATCGAGAGGATTGGCCGGTGTTCTTCCTCGTGGATTGGTTAAACCTTGACATTTTTTGGTAGCTTCATAACCAATTTCAATCTCAAAACTCCCTACAAGTCGAATCTCTTCAATCTCAACCAACCATAACTAGAAATTTAATTCACTCACAACCAAACTCTTCAATCCAAACCAGTCCATCAATGTCAACCACACAACTACTATTCTTTCCAAATTCATCCCAACATTTCAATTTAAATCAACCCTAAATTTCAATTCAATCTCTATCCACCATTCAATTCAATTAAACCCAATAATGGCAAGAACACAAACTAACACTTCAGCCCAATCAAAATCCACACTTCAATTCAATCTCAATCTCTTACACCCCAAAATCAATAACAAAAGCTGAATTTAAGCTTCAATCTCAACCCAAAACTTCCAACACAATCTTGCCCAAGTTCCAGAAGAACCACACAATATGATGTATAGAACACTTACCCAATCAGCACTGAAGTGGATTTGGCATGTATTTCTCCCCCCAATCTCAAGAAACTCCTTCGAGTTCTTCAACCATGGTAGAAGAGAGAGACTTTGAGGGACAGGGGTTTAGTTGGAATGGAGTATTGGGGATGGGTTTTTGAGAAGGTAGAGGAAGGGAGAAGAGTGAAATCATGTGCCAGGAGTGCTAGTGTGGACGGAGGTGAAAGAGAGAGAGAGAGAGGGTAAGGCGATAGGTGGCAGTGGTAGGGTAGAGAGAAAAGTGCGGGAAGAGGAAAAAAAGGTTTTTAAAATTTGGAAATAAACAATGATGTCCGCTTAACGGGCCTTTACAGGTCAGATTGGGTGGTTGGAAGATGCATGTCCATTAAGCGGACATGATGTCCATTAGACGAACTGTTCTGAAGTTGTAGGTTCGTTAAGCAGACATTAATATTCGTTTAACGGACCTTTACGGGTCAATTTGCGCTATGTTACGTCTGATGTCCGTTAAAAGGACATTCTCGGCTTTTCTAAAGTTTTTCCCACCCTGTCCACTCTTCTTTTGTTCCTTCTAATCATTCAATGATATCCTAGGTCCCCATGCATGATGTATGAGTGCTAAAAATGTAAGAATGTCACAATAAAACAAAGAGACATTGCCACTTACCTCCTCCACACTTTACATGAGTCTCACCTCTAGGTTTGAAGAGTCGTGATCATGCCATTCCTCATGTTATTGGAAGATGCCATTGGGATGTCTCGCAAACACTATCTCTATGTACACACAACAACTAGAATAAGAAGATGTGAAAAAAATTGAAAATTCGAAAAGAAAATAACAAAAGAGTTAGAAACATTGGGTTGCCTCCCAATAAGTGCTAAATTTAATGTCCTTAGCTAGACTCGGCCATCTTTATGTCAATTTTTGAATATGATGGTGGAAATACATCCAACCATTTCTCGCTCCAAATAATGCGTAAGTCTTTACCTATTGACCACAAAGGGGTCTTGATCATCCCTTCTAATTTCCACAACTCTATGTGGGTATGCTTTCGTCACCACAAAGGGTCCCGACTACCTTGATCGTAATTTCGCTAGAAACAAATTTCAAATGGGAGTTAAATAATAAAATTTTCTGACCAGGTTTAAATTCTCACCAAAGGATATGCTTGTCGTGGAAGGCCTTAGTTCTCTCCTTGTATATGCAAGCATTCTTAAAAGCATCGAGGCAAAATTCATCTAGCTCATTCAATATCCAATATCCATAAGAAATGTTATACCTTGAAATGTGTGAGAATTGACCAAATAAAACTTAAAATTCATATAGAAATAAGTCAAATTGAATCCAATTAAACCTACAATCATATAAGAATAATTTGACTTATCAATTAACAATCCATTGTATGGGTAGCGTAGTCATCGATCGTACCATTTGTATATGAGCTACCATATCTTAGGTTCCACCTTCCTTCTGCTTCACCTTCCTTCGCTTTCTCCTTTGCGATCATTTCTTTCTAAACATATTCCCAGAGTCCTCAATATCTTCCCATTGTCCTTAAGGTTCAGTTTCTTTGATGTTAACTGGAGGTAAGGGAGAACTATTATCTTTCTTCGACACAGTAAAGGTTATTTGGAGCTCTCTAACGCTCAGAGTTAGTTCACCCTATCAACATCAATTATAAAGCAGGCAGTAGCCAAAAATGATCATCTAAGGACCATTGGGGTTTCCACATCTTCTTCAATCTCCAATATAAAGAAATCTGTGGGAAGGTAAAATATCAATCTGCATTAGGACATCCTTAATAATCCCCTTCGGCCGATGAACTGCTTTGTCTGTCATCTTCACTAGCATCTTTGTAGATTCTAACTCTTCTAACCCCAAATTTTAACTAAAAGCATAGGGCATCATATTGAAACTCGCTGCCAAATTTGCGAATGCCTATCTATTTTGACTCCAATAATATTACTGGGAATGTAAAATTCCCTTGGGCCCTCTTGCTTCTGTGCTATACTAGGTTTTCTTCCACTATAAGCTATTTAACCTTCTTTTTGTTTGATTCCTTTAATGTAGCGCTGCCTTACCGTATGGTACAAATCGGAATACCCTTAGGACATTCCAGTATATATCCTACGATAATGGTGCGCTACGATCAATCACTATATTCACTTAATATGGCATCATATATCTTATTCTCTTATGAACATCATTTAGGAATTCACAATATTTTAAAACCCAAAATATCCTCATTTCATTTCATAAAAACTCAAAGGTCTACAATGTATCTTTCAACACTCCTTACATGTACATCATCAAAACCTAATACAAAAGTACTACATGAAAGTGGAAATACACAAAATCCATCTAATCTATCCAAAACCCAGCTGATCGACCTTTGAGCCATGATTTCTTTTCCCAAATCACCAGTCTACACTGCTGTTAGAGTCTCTCAGTAGCTAAAGTTGTCTCTTTGTCCTGAAAAGTCAACGTTGCAATTTTGGTGAGTTTTGCAAACTCAATGAGGTAACCATCATTGATGGTTCTTTGAATTCATGCAACACATCATTTCACATAACATATATTCACATTTTCGCATAATTGATTACGTATCACATCTTCACTTAAGCATAGGCAATTTTGCATTTAAATCAATCAAACATACTTAACAAAATGCATATGAAATGCTCATGAGACTCTTTTCTAATTATTAAGTTGTTGTGACCAAGTGCCTAAACTGTCCCGTGTCTATTTTTGATACCGGGCTCATTGATAACTGTCCCTTATCTGATGGGGATATAGGGCTCATTTTACATAGTGAGCCTTAGGCTCTTAGTCAGTTTCTAAGCTCGAGGCTTTTTTTCACAATCTGAGCTTTAAGCTCTTTTTCGGTGGCTACTCTGGTCACAACTGCCATTATCTAATTGTGCATTCATATATGGAATGCATCTATCACAATCAATCATATTATGAAGCACATAGTTTATCACATTCGCATACAAGTAGCACTTCAGTATACATTCCTAAATAATAACTCCTCAAACATTTTATTGCCCGGAATTAACACTCAAATCACATTCATAAAATCATTTCAAAACAGAATTTAAGCAAACAAGTAATTAAGTGAGACCATCTAGGTTACTCACAAGTTGCTCCGAAAGCTAATGCTTGGAAGTTCCGACAACGTTTAGAGGTTGACTTTCCAGTTACTCCTCTATATCAAATAACATACACATATATCACAATTTACACAAGTATAAATGTTTAACAACGCACATATATGTAATGAAATATGTACAATGCATATTCATGGCAATCTCAAGTATTTATCCATTACATCCCAAAATCAATCCATATCAAATCTCATCTAAGTATAATTTATACTTAGGTTTATACCTCACTAAAACCTTTAAAATCTTAATTCATTTCTCATTAGCTTACTTTCAGATTTTTCTAAGACACATTTTTAGGTCTACTGTTCACGTTCAATCAGAGACTGAAAATGATGCAATTTGATCATACTCTCTTCTAGAAAATTGCTCTCCCATTTCTTAAGTTTCTAATGACACCAAAATCATTCAATGTGGTTCAGAAATCTGAAACTTGTAGCCCAAACATTTTCGAACTGTTCTTATTCTAAAACAGTATACTATGCACAACTTCCATCCAGAAATTTAACATCTTTGAAACTAAATTACAATTCAACTTCTTCATATGATTTGTATGCTTATGTCTCTAGTTTACTCCACATTACAAATCATCCCATTTGGAACCCTATTGATCCAGATATATTCAAAATACCAAAGTATGTTCAGTGAAATCATACCAGGTCATACTATTCCAACAGATTCCCTCATTTTCCTTCAATCAAACTTTTTCAAATCAATTCATAATGCTACCAAATTTTATTTAGATATAGAAAATATGGTAGGAATATATTGGTTCAAGAATCACTTGATTTGGAGGTCTTATGGTGAAGTTATGGCTGAAATAATCAAATTTATTATGTCCTCAATCATATTGAACCTATTTTGGTACAAATGGCATAACTTTCACTGCATATATCAGATTAAGATCTTCTTAGGACATTTTCAAAGAGGACTTCGAGATCTACAAATTTTGTGAAGACTTTGAAGAGATATTTGCCATATAAAGGCTCAAAATCTCAAATTTCCAAAAGGGAGATGGGTCAGACGAAAGAAGTCAGAGATGCATCAGACGAAAGCTTGGTCAGATGAATGGTCAGAGATGCATCAGACAAAAGCTTGGTCAGACGAAAGGGTCAAGAGATGCATCAGGTGAAGCTTGGTCAGGCGAATGGTTAGAGATGCATCAAATGAAAGCTCAGTCTAAGACGAACCTAATGAAGGTTCTCATCACATACAACAAGTTCTCATACTTACTATTGTTGTCCTGTATATACACCTCTTCGATAACCTAACTTGTAATGGTCATAACTCTAGATTCTGATATCCAAAAATTACATACTTTATATCGTTGGAAAGATAAAATGATAAAATAAAAATTTTAGAAGACAACTTTGCCTTATTCAGCCTAGATTAATACATTTTGTCCCCTGAAGTCAGAACACAACGTATACATTCATCCACCAATATACTGCACCCAGTTCTCAACTTCATGACAAATTTTGAGACTCTTAAAGACAAAATTTAAATTTGATGTCTTCATAAGAAATGTATCCATATGTCTCTAGTTTAATTAAAACTAATAATCATCTCATTTGGATAACTAGAGAATAATTTATGGCTAACAGACTGAAGCATACTTAACGAACATTTTCCAGCCAATCACCTTCAAACTTTCCAGATTTGACACCCAACATAACTTGTACAAAGATCACTTCATTAGCCAAAAAAAAACGTATTCATTAACCCATTCTTAATTGATTTTCTCCACTCATCCTAACACCATTATATGGATCATCCTAACTTCCAAAACATCTCTATAACAAATCATGGGTCATTAATGATCATTCATAATTACAAAAATAAGAAATTTACATAGATTTTTCACTATCCACGTCACACACATACAACTCACATAATCAACTCATCATCCTACATTTCTCATCATTCCAGTTTCATTTGACAATACCTATGACATTTAAAGCATAACTTCCTTGGTTTCACTTCAGATTCTTCAAAAACAACACTAGCCCTAGATCCCAAGCATCACACGTTCATCATCTTCTAAAGGTGGTAGAGATAGGTTTTTAGTGACAATGAGGAAGAAAGATAGCAAAATGCTAGTAGCAAATGGAGGAAAGTTTGATCTTCAAAGTTGATGTGGTAGTGATTGAAGAAAATGAAAATGATGAAGAAGAAGAAGAGAAGAAGAGAAGAAGCTACGAGAGAGATGAAGATAAGAACGGTAAAGGTTAAGAAATTTTAACTTTAACTACGACACTTGTCCACTTCTTACACTCTTATCTAATTTCCCCAAACTAACTAGTTCTATTTGAACTAGTTCCATTAACTACCTCTTTACATTCCAATTATCTCCAATATCATTTGATTTCCTATTTCTATTTTCCATACATCAATTTACATGCCAAGTGGCATTTTTCCTAATCCCATAATAATCAAAATTTTCTGAAATTATTCCTAAAATTTACCAAAATTCAAAAATATAACAATCACTAATAAAATTTCCAATACAATAAATTCAAAATTCCCAATACATCACAACTCAATTCAATTATACCCGGAATTATGCATGAATGCATGTACAATTATTTGCATGTGCAAGAATTCACTATTCACGTGTATGTGTATGACATATAATGTATGAGCATGAAATGCATTTCTAATCTCCCATTAATCACTCATTTTTACTATTCTGGCCTCCTTGTTGGTAATGGGATGTTACAAATTTACTATCTACTAGTGACACGTTCACTAAACCCTTTGTAACAGTAGGTTGGAATGAAGTGCAACTATCCAAAAAAAAGGGTGGACTACAACTCATCTCTTTGTCAGCTTTCAATTTTACGCTTTTAACTAAGTATATATGGAGAATCATTATAGATAAAACCTCTATTTGGTTAAATGAGTCAATGGATTCTATCCAAAGGAAGGGTGCTTTTGGAACACAAAGTAAGAGTGGATGCTTCATGGACACTGAAGCTGATTTTCTAGTGTAGATCATCCTTTTAGCATCTTGTAAAAATTCAAATTACTAATAGTGTCATCGTATATCTAGTTTGACAATTGGATCCTCAAAGATCCTATATACTAACTCCCTAATTACCATGCTCTCAGGTTGTTTTTTCTAGTTGATGTTAAAGTTTAATCACTGATTCACTCAAATGATTAAGTGAGAAGTGGTAGATTTACGTACTTCTTATCCAATTGGGCAGTAGATTAACCTAAACCTTTAGCTCAGGATAAAGTCGTATGGTAAACAAGCTCATTAGGTGTTTTCTCATTCAAATCCTAGAAAAATAGTCTTAGACCATAAGGCACTGCAAGGCTTTAGCATAACTTATTATGGAACAATTTGATGCCTCGTAAAATTTCCTATACAGCAGCTGGCTATTAGGTAGAAAATTCCTAATTTGAACATAATCAATAATCAATCATTTATTCTATGACTACTTAGTATGAAGGGATGGGCTGATGAGATGTGAAGCTCATAAACCTCCTTTATACTGGAAACAACTAATCCACTAGCTCTTGGAACCACCAAGGATGAGGAAAGATGATAGGAAGATGCTCTAAGTAGTTTGGACTTGCCTAGTCTACTGGATATGGCATGAAAAGAACTCAAAGATATTCAAAGGGCAAGCAATGAAGGTAGTAAAATTTCAACTCAAAGTGTTTCACTATATAAGATAAATAATCATAACCAGAGGAACCAAACTCAACATCTCAACTAGCATACTAAATAAATGGTCTTTATAACCATCTGTTACATCACTAACTATTTAAGCAACTTTTATTTTTGTAGAAGATGTATGGGATCATCTTGTGTAATTAGGCTAATGCCTTGATCAATACTAATTTTTTTAATTCTTAAAAAATAAATTTAAGCTCAAATGATTATACAAAAAATACAAATTAATTGTTTAATATTTAAAATTATTCCAAATTAAATTAGATTTCATAAAAATAAATTTGGTTGAGTTGCCTCTTAATAAATGTTTCTTTAAAATCATTTAGATGGACTCTAACATTAGGAGATTAGAGTGGTGGACTTAAAAACCCTCATCTTTTAGGATGTTATATGTGCTCTTGTGGCAAACCCTCATCGTACTTTATGATATCCTAAAAAAAATCATATACATGACTGTGTATTACATCATAATTTGATCTTCCATAGTGAAAGAACAATTTATCTTACTTGATCTAGTAAAATTCTCCTTGTTGTTCTTCTATTCTTCTTCCTCAACAATAGCCTCCTTTATCTCAACTTCCTCTTTTTTGTCATCAGCTAGCTTCTCTTAACTCCTCAAGATTCACACAGTCTCATGTTCCTAAGAATCACGCATCATGTTGCTAGGCAACGACCCTTAAGACATCTCAACTACTAACTTTACTAGATGACTAATATAATTTTTGAGGTTTTGAACTGAAGTATTATGATTTTGAAATTAGGCTTTATATATGTTCTTTAAAGCTTGATTCTCCTCATATTATTTCTGTTTATAATATCTAGGTGGAGGTGGCTCTTGAAATGCATGATATTTCTAGAAAAAATTTAAATGATTTTTCCATCCTAGATTATATGTGGTAGTATAAGGGTAGCTCTAAAGTTATTTATAATTATCTCAATAATCAACTTATTCCATTGGTTTGGCAAAGCAATTCTCAATTTGATATTCATTATTGTTATGCTCTCCCTTACACAAAGCACTCTATAATGTTTCAATAGCTCTCACTCAAGTTACCCATTGTCTTCTTTAAAACCTCTAACTAAGCTACCACTACTATCAAAGTATCTTCAGTATGTATACCTTCTAGGTTTATTTCCCTTTGTCCTACTTGATTGCCACTATAAACTTTCATTTCCATGTTTTCAATCAATTATATGATGGTGGATTTTTGTAATGCAAGATTCCCCAGTTGATTTATTAACCATATGCTTTATTTAATAGCCTAAACCATTATAAAATGTTAAGAATTGTAAAAACAAAATTAGGCACCTATGGTCTAAACACCTCTTTAGTAGATCGTTATATCTCTCTTAGGTTTTATAGAGTATTCCTAGCTATATTACTAATAAGAAGAAATATTACTGAATAACCTTTCATAATCCCACATGGTTGTATTTTATCCATCGATATCAACAGGTTGGTACTTAAAATTAACATAAAATTAAGCAGAAAATCAAGGGATTAAACAATAAGAAAAGAAAATAGTATATATAAAGAATCAAATATATTAATAATTCTATAGTCTCCTAAACATAAATTGGTTCTTTGATAAGGTTCTTAAAAACTTAAGGAATATGTTCTTTACTTTAGTTTTCTTTATTACTAATTTATTACTTACAACTTAGGTAAGTGTACTTATCATTTGTAAACAATCCAATGGTAAATAAGGGTCGAATTTTGAGAAAGGATTGCGGATCTAGAAAACCTAAACATTATTAAATATCCTAAAAATAATTAATCAAGAAGATTATGGTGAATATGAATAACTAAATGTAAAATAAAACCTAATTAAGGGATATCCAAGATAATCAAAGCAAAAATAATTAATCAAATAAAGAATTAAATTGCGAGTTTATATGTAGGCAAGTACTTTTCCTAGTACAAAAATTAATTTCATGATTCAATTAATTTAGAATGGATAAATTATCCAATCTAATGGGACTTTTTAAAGCCTAAAATTGTCTCAAGTAATAATCACTAGCTTTTTGATTGATTAACCCATACCTTGACTAAGCTAAACAATAACAACAATAACTTCCTAATAGAAATCTCATTGAGACCTGGGATCTTAAGGGGTCTAGAAGAACGTGTCCTTACCTTTAACTAATAACTTCCTAATAGAAATCTCATTGAGACATGGGATCTTGAGAGGTCTAGAAGAACGTGTCCTTACCCTTAACTATTAAAGAGGATGTTTCCAATAGACACTAAAACAAGGTAAACATTTAGCCACTTTTTTTTCACTACGTTTTTAAAATTGAAGCTAAAAGTAGACTTTTGGCAATATTTTTGAAAATCATTGCAAAAGGATAAGCATTTGGCGACGATTTCGGTAATCATTTAGATTTTTTAAAATCGTCGCTAAAGGGTCTACATTTTGCGACGATTTCTAAAAAATTGTCACCAAAAGTGCCTTGATTTGGTGCCAAAGATCATCCTTTGGCAACTATTTTTCAAAAATTATCACCAAATGTGAAAAAATAAGGAGAAAAAAAGAGAAAAAGAAAAAGAAAAAGAAAGAAAAAATCACCTTAATGTTAGAGAGATCATATATTTCTATCTCTAGCACATGATTCAACCCCTTCTACTTAATTCGTAGTCCATTGACAAGCAAGCTATCTCAAGTTTGTCCATAAGTAAATTCAAGTCCAATTTTTAAATTCAAGTCCAATTTTTAATTTGTAAAAGAAAAATAAACGATATCTCATAAAAATATACACCAATTTATAAATCAATTCATACAAGAATAAATGATAGCATTTTTCTTACGTAAACATATAAAAGTGTCTAGTCACTGATGATATTAACAACTTGATTTTTTAAGATAAAAATCAATGGCATCATAATAGGAAAAGATCTAAATGAAAGTAATGATGATGATGACATTTTGATTTATTGAGTTGATTTTAGATTTTAATTCTCTAATGAAAAACAACTTCATAGTCAATCTCCCAAGGGTTTAGGAACCTTTTAACAACTAACTCTAACCTTTAAAGAAAAAAAGATGTCAAATATGTAAGGTCTCCAAAAGTTCTCCAAAAAAATAAAAATTCTATGTATTAAATATGTTTTTAACCCCTATGGACGTGATCTGGTCCAGGAACATGGCCTAGTCTATAGATCCTCTTGTTTCCTCCAGGGGAGAGACATGGTCTCTAACACATCTATGCCTTAATCCTTAGATCCTCATGTTTCTTTATTGACTAGCATATTCATAGCGTACTCGTGACTTAGGATGTGTTACTCTACAATTTTTCGTTAATGCAACACGATCTTTCCCCAGGCCATATGCTAATTCATGTTTCTTTTTACACTTGATCCATACATGGCACAAACTAGCTCACAACCATGAAAAAGATTGTATTACTTTAAGAATTGTAATTTTCTTTTTTTTTTCTTTGAAATAGCCTCTAATTCTTGATAAATCTCATCTCAATGTCAAATATGCACAATTACTTGAAAATATATTAAAAAAAGTGAAAGATGATAATTTTGACAAGCAAAAATGCTTAAGCAAACATATGCATATTTCATGCACATCAATAATATTAATTCAATTTACTAATATTTAATATTTATTATGTTGACTAATTATTAATAAATATAACTATTAATTTAATATGATCTTAAAAGTTTTACTAATTTTATTTGTTATATTAATAGTGATAATTAATAAGATAATCAGTTTCGTATTTATATTTAATGATCCATAATTTTATGAATAAGTAATAATTAATTTGGTTGCTTTTTACAATTAATGTGATTTCTTTTTACTATTAATAAATAAAATTAAAACTGTCTTATTATTTATTGATTTATCATTAGTTATATAAATTTTATATAAAATATTTAATATATATTTGAGATTTATTTTATTAATAATTGATAATATGTTAGTCATATTTCGTAAATAGCTAAAAATATATTAATCATTGAAATTTGATATTAAATTTTTTATTTTTATTTTATTATATAATAATTCTAAGAAATTATATTATTAATATGTTATAATAATTTATAAATATATGGCCATATTATTTTGTTTGTTATTATATTAATAATAATAATTTTATTTATAAATAATTTACTTATACTCATTTTTATTTATAATTAACTTATTTGCATATATTTATAAACATATGAGTTTATGAATAATTTATTAATAATAATAGAGACATGAACAATTACTTATTAGTTGTACCAAAACTAAGGAATTGATAAGACAAAAAAAAGTTAATTAGTAATAACAAAAATGATCAGTCGAAATTAGTAGTAAAAATAAGGAACTTGCAAAGCTAGGAAATTAACATGTGAAAGTACCATTAAAGCCAAAAGATGCAGTACTTACTGGCAATGAACTCTGGTGTTGGAGCAACATACATAACACACATATATATGACTCATAACGATCATAGAATAACATTTTCTTTGTTTACTAACTCACTAATAGCATAGCCACCAAGCTACTTACATATATATGTGTGTGTGTGTGTATATATATACACACACACACAAACTCCAAAAGACTGTGAGTTGATTTTAGACGCAGTTTATTTGAGTTATTACCAGCTTCATATCCCAGTTCGTATCTACTAGTAATGTTCTTAAACAATTAATAGTAGAAGTGGAGCCTTCCAGCCCTACAATGCTCCAGAAAAACATAAGACCATGGTCAGCAACGGTGCTATTTGATGCGAACCAGCATAGACTGAATTTACTTATGAGTCCCAAATAGGACCGAAAGCTGCGATTCCTGCGCTTTTACAAGCGTTGACCACGTCCCTGCTTCCTTCAGGATTGCTCGTCACAATTACTACTTCGGCTCCCCACTTCCTGGCCGTGTCAACGCTCATTTGAGAGACATTAGGTCTTCCCAGCACTGCGGTGTCGTGTACAATTACCTTATCTTTGGGGTGTCCACTCATCATCTCCTTAATTTCTTTACCGAAATTTTGCTCTATCCCTTTAGCTACCCACAACACGCACACATCAGCTCTGCATGGCTGCAAAAGAAATGACAAGAACACGCATATACCCGAACCTGTTGCCACTAACAGTACCCGATCATACATGTTAACCAGGTAAGGCAAGCCGGCAAAGTGCACTTGCCTGACCCACAAGTGGCTTGGTGGATTTGAGACTAATGACTTCGTAAAGTCACCAACTGCACCAGCAAGCATCATATGCTCAGTTTTTGCATCAGAAATAATACCGAATGCATGCCATTCGGACACGAGTGAAGGGCTTATCCTTCCCAATATACCAGCTTTAACTCCACCCTCAAATCTTATTAGAGAGGCATGACCTGAAGGTGACGATATTTTGACGGACACACGCCTGACTGTTATCCATGGAACTATGATTAGTAATGTGATGGCTACTGTGAACCAAAACTCTTGTTGTTTGATCAACCTGCTTCCTAAGTTGTTGCTGTAAGTTTTGGTCTTGGGGTCGTAAGAGATTGTTAGTACGATAAAGGCCCATAAGAGCCCTAGAGCGGTCCAACCAGCAAACCTGTGAGTCCTTTCGAATACGTTGTGATGTAGGTGTCTAACCATGGGGAAAGCAGCCAAAGAAGATAGGCCAAGAAGAGAAAGAATTGCAGAGGCCACACCTATGATCTCTGAGGAAGTGTTATCCCTGTCCTTGAGGGAGAGGACTAATGCATATATGAGCCATGCAATGGATGAAATTCCACAGCCACTATGAATCCCACCGACACTTTGAAGAAGGGATGTGGTGGCTGTTTTGATTGGAAGAGGGACCCAAGACCTTCCCAGGAGCTTGACTGCGAGCCAGAAAACAACTCGCAAGAAGGCTTCACTTCTGCAGAGTGTCAAAGCAAGAATGTTGACTATGGAGAAAAGGGCAGCCCTGTTTCTTGCGTAAGGGAATTTTCCAGAAGCTGCAAGAACCAGGCCAGTTATGTTCAGCGTCAAGCAAACTACAAAAAGCCGCTTATATACCGTGAACAGTCCCTGATCGAGTAAGATTATTGACAATCTTGATTCTTTCTTTGGAGAAGTTTTCGGGGGTTGCTCTCTTTTGCTAACACATGGGAGCATAGAACTCGTTCCCTTGTTCTCCTTCAGGATTACCACTTCTTCATCACCTTTTTCTAATCTTGTTAACATCATGTCATCTTCATGACCATCTTCATCATCAAGGTCCAGATCACAGAAATGGCTACTGGAGCTACTTGCGGTCCTGGGCATGGAAGAAGGGTAAACTCTAGATGATGAGTTACTCTGCATCCAGTCGAACCAAAATCGTCTGCTCTCAGGTGGCTCAACTTTGGATGCTGGTGTTGAGATGGCATACGGATCTGGGTGAGGTTTGACCTCGAAGGCCACACCTCTGCAGCTTGAAAACCTGACATGGCCTTCCATGTTATTATCAGTACTAATTCACGAAAATAAAGATATATGGATACAAGTAGGATAGAGAAGTTCAAGAGATGAGGGTTTTGGATTTGTGTAGTGGGAAGAGAAGCTGGTGCCTTTTATAGGAGTTGGGAGTTGGTCGCTGGGAATGAGAACCCGACTTGCATTGTAGTGGCATAGCGGGGACGGATTTTTATCTATTTTATTCTGTTTTTATTTTTTAATAAATCTCAATAATTTATTTACAGGATGCTATACAAAATTTATATAAATAAATAATTAAAATTTATGAAATAAAATAGGTTTAAATTTTTTTTAAAAAAGATCCTAGCCGGCATAATGCCTCCACTGGCTAACATATTCTACTTCCTTCGAAATTATATATAAAGGCCGTCGGCTAACGTGGGTACTTAACCTTTATATATAATTACGACCATAACGGTCGTAATCTAAGTACGACCTTTATATATAATTACACCCATAAAGGTCGTAAGCTAAGAACGACCTTTATATATAATTACATAATCTAAAAAATTTTCCCTGATACTATCCGTCGTTAGATAATATTTTTGTTGAAGTGATTGTTATTCTGTGGCACGTGTTTTAACTCCTTGTGTCAGTTCAAAGAGCCCCTCATCAAATATAAATTTGGTCCACCAAATATTTTCTTAGTGACGTATAGAAATATGTTTTATTGATACCAAATTTTTCGAACTACAGAGGTCATACTTAATCAATGGAGGAAAGTATTATCAAAATAAGTTTTTCATCCCTCTAAGTTACCAAAATTAGTTAGTTTGTTTGGCCATGTCATTTTATAGGTTAATAACATAGAACATCTCTAGAATGAGGGACAGAAGTATGAACTTTTACCACCAAATTACGTTTAATCTCTAACAAATTGAGTATGACTCGCTAAGTCGTAGTTAAGTATAACATGTAAGTATGTAACACATTTTTTTCTAAATTCAGTGGATGCACAAAGCAGTTCTCGTATAATAAATCTTTTGCTGAGCAGGGCCTGTAAGTTGTGTTGTTCTTAAGTCAAGCAAGTCAATGGAAAAGGGGTGGGCATGTAAAAACAAATTAGTTTTACATGCCCACCCTTTTCCATTTCCAAAGTGTATAAGATAAACGCCTGCATCCAAATTGCAAATCCCTAATTATAAGATAATTGTATAAGATAAACGCCTGCATCCAAATTGCAAATCCTTAATTCATTTCCAAAGTGTTTGTAATAAAAATACTACAAGAAAACAACACAAATTTGTGGCGTTTAAAAATGTCTCAAAAAACGTTGCGAAATTTGGTGTAGACAAAAGATTTTTGCGATGTTTTTCGTAAAATGTCATGGAAAACACGAACATTCTGCGATGTTTTTAAAAATGTCACTAAAAGATTGCTCTTTCCGCGACGTTTCTAAAAATGTCGTGAAAGGTTAATGTCACCTTCTGCGACGTTTTCAAAAAGGTCACGAAATGTCACATTCCGCGATATTTCCAAAAACATCGCAGAAGGTAGAAACGTCACGAAAGACATTCCACGACGTTTTTTGTCAAAACGTCGCAAAAGGTAACTTTCTGCAACGTTTTTGGAAACATCATGGAAGGTGACATTCTGCGACGTTTCAACAAAAAATGTCGTAGATAATAATTTTTTAATTATTATTTTTTTCCATTTTTCAAATATTATTTTAATTTAATAATTTTTTATTTTAATAAATATAAATCTTATTTGTTTAATAACCATTCAATATTATTTATGAATTTATTTATTTAATAATTCTTCAATTTTTTTAGTATATCATTAATTTAAATAATTATTCATATGTTACAAGAATTTCATACTTAATGACAATGTATTATTTAATTGCAATTCGCAAACATATCATAATACACTAATTAATATCAAAAGTACATCATAAGTGTATAATAAATAGTCATTAGTATATAATATATCAATATGAGTACATATATCTAACATACACGAATATTATGTGTAGAACATAAAAGGTCCAAGAGTTTTTTTTGTTGTTCAAATTCAATTCTTTGCTGTTCGACTTCGATAGTTAGTCGATCCTGCATTTGTTCAACTTTTGTATTCAATTTATCGACTTGAGATTGTAATTCTTGATTAACCTTCTTCGACTCCTCTAGTTCGTCTTAAAGTCTCTTTCTAACCGAAGTCTTCCCTTATGGTCGAGGCCCAACTGTAACATTCCATTACTTATGGAAGGGTTAGAATAGTAAATGTGAGTGATCTATGAGAGGCTTAGAAATGCTTCTTTATGCTCATGCATGATATGCCATACACTTATACATAAATAGTGAACTAGTTGCACATGAAAATAATTGTACCTGCATTTATGAATAATTCTGGGCATAATTGGATTGATTTGTGAATTTTTGCATATATTTTCTTTTGAACTACAGGAAATATACTCTGAAATATTTGAGTTAGCAAACTTTTGTAAAATCTTCTTTAGAGAAGTTGGCAATCATAATTTCCAAATTTTGTCCGCAGATATAATGATAGACTATTATTCTTTATCAAAACAATTAGTGAATTGAAAAGGGCTTGTAATGTTTCTACAAATTAGACCGGCTGAAGCCAGTTCATATTAAATTTTCGTTTTGTGCTGAAACATATTATTTTATGCCTTCCGTATTTCACTGGCACTCATATCCATAGAAAAATGAGGATCAAGCTTCTGTTGTACTAATTTTTAAAGCATATGTAATATTTTTCTAAAAATAACATCTTATATTATATATCAAAATCCAAAACAAGTTGATAGCCATGTCAAACTTTTAACCCCACATATTTTTACCCGTTTTCTTTTCCGAATGATGCAAGAAGTAATTGATAAACATGTAACCTGTTTTGGATGATATACATCTGCCTTCTATCATCATACAAAATGTTGTTTACTGTAGTAATTTTCTTGACACCAATATCACTGAAAAATTATATTGCAAATGAAATGGTATGATTAATTTACTTTGTTTCTTCATAAAGATATTTAGTTGTTAGTCTAGTAGATAATACTCTTAACAGTCAAAAAGAATGATCATAGTTTCATAACCAAAACTGAGTTTAGTAAATAAACCTTTCAACTAAGTAAATTTCCTGGAAGTTGTTCATAGCCATGTATTCGACAACATAAATATCTTTATGAAGAAACAAAGTAAAAATGTTTCCTTTGTACGTATATTTACTTACAGCTCTAACATATCATAACTAATGCAAATTGTTGCGTGTACGATACTATTAATTGTATTATAGCAAGACTTTGAGAAGCATAGTCTAAGGTTGAAATGAGCTACAATTAAGGATTATCATGTTTGGCGTTTGTCATGCCAATTCTCTTTAAGACCTTTTATAAGTGAGACATAACTCCGGTTCCTTTTATTTCAAAATTTTCTTCATTACTCTTTAAGCCATTCATTTCAATCTCACTACTAATTAAATTTTTTAACTTATTAACTTCAAACATACCTTATATAGTAGCATTTGACATATTAATATCAATATAGGATAGTAAGTAAAAGTCTTTTGTTACGGACATTATTGTCACACTTTTTACGACAGTAATCATGTAAATCACAAAGAATCAAAACATTTATGCGAATGAGCAAGTGAATGTTTCAACTTATGAAAGGACTTCTTGAACACACAGACATGGTTCTTTTTCTATAACAAAAACCTTTTAAGATGATGTGCTCTTCAAATCTATCAGGTATAAGAGTTACTTTCACATGTACATTTTCTTATTCAAAATTACACGTAACAGTAATATGACAGGTGTGTGTTTTACTACAAGATAAAAAGAATCGTCAAAGTTAACTTCTTTTATTTAATTGCATCTTTTTTCCAAAATGATATTGACTCGCATCTTCCATGATTATAATGCTAACTTTTTTCTTCCAAACCTATTCACGTCTAATTATTTTCTTTTTAATAGTTTCACGTATTATATATTTTTATGCCGTGACTTAATTCCCTTATGTAAATTTTAACTTATTACAGAAATTAAAGGTATATAGAAGATTCCTTAGTATTATTAATTCTGGACATGAGATTATTGTGGAATTTTTAGTTAGCTTCCAGCTCTAACATTTTATATGAACTCTCTTATTTATATAAGAGCAAGTAACGAACTTATCTAATTTAGAAGTAGTAAATTTAATTACATATAGCACCCATTAAATATAATCTTTGACGATTTTGGAGCAAAGCTCCATTATTTATCTCTTCACACTTGATTATATTTATTTAAAATTCAGTATCCAATAGATCTAATTTTTTTAATTGTACATATGCAAGACATACAAATACATTTAGATTAAATTAATAAGTTCAATAAATCAATTCTCTCCTAAAATTCAAAATTCAGAGATTTATAAAGGGGCGTGATTCATTAGATGACAATTTTGTTAACAATGTGATTCCAAGAATTGTAAATTGTAATTGCCCTTTCTCTTAATATAAATATATTTAATTTCTCAAAAAAATATTTCAACTAAAAAAATTTAGAAAAATTAAAAGTGATTAGCCATTTATAGTATTAGAAGATCTCAACAGTGATTAGCCATTTATAGTATTAGAACATCTCTATTCAAACAACATATAACATAATTGAAAATCGATAATCTAGTTGAAGTTAGTAATAACTCAACGAAACAAACTTGTTCTATAACAAGTTCTACTGTTTACTGCAGGTAAGGGTTCAACAGGCAACGAGAGATCAAACTGCATGTTGCAAGATTTACGGTTTTAAGGTTACATATAACTACGACATCTTAAAACATTAGGTTAACAGTACTCATGGCAACGTACATGCACATTTATTAGACCAAAGTTGAAAGTCTAATTTCTTCACCAACTTTCGTAATCTTCAGATTCAGTTTATTCATCAGAGTCATATTGATTGTTGGAAAATCTGGACCGGATCTGATCTGACCGTAGCGGAATAATCACGAAACTCTTTCGTAATTTTTGATTTCCCGAAAACCAAGATCCATTTAAATCTATAAAATAATTAACACGAATCATATTAAAACAGAATTTAATTCGTACCTTATTCCGAAGCTTGATCTTTGTCTTGATGCATTCCTCGAACCGTTTCTGAAAGCGATCCGTCTCAACCACCGTAGCCGCACAAGTGTCCGGCCTCTAACGGTATCCACAGAATGAGTTGAGAGAACTCTGTAACTTTTACAGAGAGGGTTAAGCATGAAGTGCTAG
>JANITX010000002.1:64571376-64583956 GCA_027564395.1 Erythroxylum ulei
TTAACTAAAACTTAGGTATGAAAAAACTATTCAATCAATCATAATAATCAACCAACCATTATCATTCATTCCATTCCTATTGATTTATTCTCATACCCCTTAACCAAGCACCCTCTCAAAAGTTTCTATTGATGGCATTAACGCATTTGACAAAGTCATTTGCAACATTTTTATTAAGATAAAAGATAATTTAAATCCACATCTGACACAATATGATCATGAGAAAAAGTATTTGTAAAATTAATACAACATTTTATTAATTCATTATCATCTAACAACTTCACTTCTTTGAATCAAATAAGAATCCAAAAATATTTTAAAATGACATTAATTATTCTAATATATTCTTCAACGAAGCAATAGCCATATCCATAACAACTGGAAAGTAACTAACTCCAAAATAATCATCTACTGATTATATTTCTCCATCATGATCATTTTCATCAAAATGTCTTTCCTAATAATAAAACATCTAGTTGGAAATGTAGGCTCTACATTTATCTCATATGCAAGAATTTTGGCAATATTCAAACTCTTCATTTCTATAATTCTCAAAAAATAACAACACCTTCTAATTTTTCTATGGTAGTGTCTATGCACATAGTTTTAGACTGTAATTTTTTACTAACCAAACTTTCCACTTAACTCTTTGACATGGCATCATCATGAGATCTAAATAATTTCATCAAAGCTAATCTTATTTGAGGATGTTGAAATCTAATAGCTTTGACACTTTTGTTCGACTCTCTCAATAAGTGTTAGACAATAATTTCATGGTTAAGCCCAAAACATTATCAAGTAAAACCTTCCACCTTTTAAGAGAACTTGAAAATAATGAATATATGCATTTCACAACTTCAAAAATGAAACAATTTTAACAAAAAATTGTGTCATATCATTAAGAGTAAAATTAAGATTATGTCAAGCATATGACATATGTAATGCTCTTGGATTTATTTCAAGTAATCACTTTTGAAACCCCTTAGTGTTTTCCCTTTATATTAGAACCATTGTCATAACCCCGATCCCTTACATTATGAACATTAAGATTAAGAGACTTAAATGCATTCAACAATTCATTGAAAAGTCTCAATCCAAATATGTCATCAACCTTCAAGAACTCTAAAAAGTACTCCTCTATTTTTATTTTTTGTTTGACATATTCACACATTGTACTAACAGACTCATTTGTTCTTGATGGATAAAATATGGGGTATAATTAAGAATAATAGAAAAATATTTTTCCCTTTTAGATGATCATTATGATAAAACTTCTAACATTATGGGCCAAAAGAGAAATCAACTCATTTTAAATTTTTTAACCAAGATAATGATGATGAATTTCATGAATTTGAATGCATCTAACATGATCTTACATTATTACATCAAATTCAGCAATAATCTCAATCAACCTAAAAAAATTACTATTACTATCTTGGTAAAGTTTCTCATTGGATCCTCAAAAATCCAAATTATATTTAGGAAGATATTTTACAACAGAAACTATTCTTATCAAATCTTGTGTCTAATGTTGTTTCTCCTTTACAATTTTTTGTTGCAAATCTTTATCAATTATTTGATTTTTTCTCGATCTTACTCTTAATTCATTCAAGGTCCTCATGATAGTCATATGCTCAACACTATTCTCATGTTCTTTGAGTCTCTCACTGAGGTGTTTCTAACCTCTAAATCCATCATTTACTAATGCATTTCGTTTACTATTAGATTTGAACAACTTATAACAAAAACAACAAGAATATGGTATATCTATATGTTTAGATTAAACCAACCATTTACCATTTCTAATCTCTCCATTAATCAATTTTCTAGAATATAAGAATATGAAAAATGCCAAGAAATATTGTCTAAAGGAAACACAAGATTCAATTCTCTTACAGACTCATTTTCAACTAAAATGTCCTTTACTTTATTGTTAAGATTATCTTAATTTCTAGGATTATAAGGATCCAATATAGGGATTAGTTGCTCATTTTCCCTTAAATTTTTTAAATTGGATGTAGTTGGTACATGATCGTGCTTATTCAAATTACTAATATCCTCATGAATATAAATATCATCGCTTAAAATTTTTTATGCTGTTTAAAATTAACTTTACCTAATTCCTCAAGATTATCACTAAAGGAGTCTGCTCTTTTAATAAATGTATTAATTGCTTCTTTTTCATATTGTATTAAGTGTTTTACTTATTTCCCCTTTTTCACTTTCAAACAAATGCTTTTTAGGCAATATTATATAAACCAATTATAACACAATGGGACTAGAAAAAGAGTAAAAACACCTGTATAAAACTGGAAAAAGTATGCAGGCACAACAGAACACCAATAACTTGATAATATATCATAAAGACATATCAATGCTATTATATCTATGATAGAGAAAAAATAAAGAGTAAAATTTGATATCCTATATTAAAAATAAAAAACAAAGAGCAATTTTTATGATAAAAGTTATCATATTCAAAATCTAAATTTGATTTTCAAGTAATTTCATCAAAAACTAATAGTGATTCACTTTCACCAAAGAGAACAGATATTGAAATTACGATTGATCTAGTCATGAATATGGTAATAGTTCAAAGAAAAAGATAAATCAATTCTCCTTTTGAAAATAGATATATATGGAGAAGTTATAATAATCTTATCACAAATACATATTTTAAATAGATATGATAAGTCTGAATATAGTTGAATTAAGTATATCTATTGTAAAAAAAGAGAATTTATTTTCAAACAATGATAAAAATTATCAATGTAACTATGTTATAATAAATTAAATATAAAATTAATTGAGTAAATAGTTTATTTTTAATTTTATATAATTTTTATTAATAATATTAATAATTTTTTTCTTATATTTTATTAAAATTAATATTTAAACAGATACCATAATATAATATAATAAAATTTTAAATCTTAGGTAATGATGATTGTTGGATTTTAAAAAAACTAAAGTTTTTATGTTATTCTTAAAAAATTAAAGTTTTTATGCTTCATGTACTTACAAAATTAATTGCAACCATTATTTTTGTTACCGTCAAAGTTATCTCACCCACGAAATAAGGATTCATGAAAAAGTCAATCAAAATTTAGTGAATTAATTATTAAGTATTATTGTATGTTTCACATTATTTTTTTGAAAAGATGAATTAAATTAAGTCATAAAAGGCATACCAGAAGTACAAGTACAAAACAACTTGCAAAATACAAGGGTAAAGTTGCCGATAGCAAATAGAGAGGATTACAACCCATTATACTAGGTAGAAGGAGTTGTACACATTCCAACTGGAAATTAGATACTGCATATCTTGAAATTTATGCGTACGAATGCTAATGTGATATATGAATGATAAACTGCATAAGTTGGCTGTAGAATTGTTAATTTGGAAAGGCACTTTTCCTGAAAATGTGATTGTTTATCTCATAAGTTGCATTTATAATGGTTGACCTTAGGTTGAAGTTCCATTTATAATCCTTGTTTATAGTTATATGAATATTATTTATTTGTTGATATTTTTATTAGAAGTGTTTAACAATAAAATATTTTACCTTCTCTATAACATTATAAATAACTTAAAATCTTATATTAATTAAGAAAAAAAGAAATTCTAAAATGTAACAATTTTCAAAAACATATATTTTCTTTTGCACCAAATATAATTATAGTCTTATATAATATTTTGTTTGGGAGTTTCTTTCCAATGCCTGGTCTTTGGCATCCACTTGCATGAGGCACCAAGAGCCATCAGGCCTTCAGCGGACAGCTCTTCTGCATGCCATCTTCTCGTACCTTTTTCAGTCAGCAGTTAACGCGGGAGTTAGACAACCAAGGCCATAATAACATTACAATGTTCTCTCTAAATGACAAACAAAGATATTTATCTCCAATAGGCTCGGACGTTATAATTAAAAAGCCTTATATAGATAAAGCAGTAGAACTAATCAAACTTGACCGATTCTGGATTGATTTGCCACAGTGCAACACCTTCGTGGTGTGGTAGTTGGCCAACCCCCTACATATTAACCTGATTAGTAATGGTGATGTGATTTTATTCAACTGGTTGACGATGCCTATCTATACAACAAAGTCAAGTTTAACAAGCAGGCTTGAAAATAACATATGTAATATATATTTCTCCGGACACCAATTGAAGAAAAGGTAAAAAGATAGTTGAGCTATGTAATTTGGGTCCCAGACCTTAAGTCTGTCATTATCAGGCTGCTTTGTTCTCTCTGTTATATGGAACGTTCTTTAGACAACATATGCCCAATTAATGTCTTTTCTGAGCTAAGAGTAGTACAAATAATATGAATAACAAATTAGCAATGGACTTAGTCTACGTTGGGATATTTAATATTCATCCATGTTAAAAGTGGGAGAATCATTGTCCTTTTCTTTACCCGATAGGGTAAGAGTATTAAATTAATAACGTTGCAAACAAGGAATTGGTTCAATTTCTACGGTGGGATGATCACCAGGTAGAATTATCAGGTCTTGTTCAAAGTGATTTCGACTGTTGCAAAAGAAATTGTGTTCTTCTTTTTCGCATTGATAACGCAAAATTGTCACCTTAGAGATGAGGACAATTCACTCATTTATTAACCTGGTCTTTGACACAATAACAATACTCAAAATTGGATTAGAAAATGTAGTATAATCAATATTACACAGGACCATATATGTTTACCTTGCTATTTTTACAATGTATAAAGCCATATTTCAATACGTGATTTCTCAATTCCTTTATTGTCTTATATCCATTTCCATTACATTACAGTCCATCAAGAATAACGTACTCCGTCGTGCAGATCGACTGTTGCAAATTTAACAATCCCGTCTTAAATTTAACACTGGTACTACTACTATCCCAACTATTCCAAGCTCTTACATTAAATAATTGAGGATGCATTGACAGGAACTGGGTACTCACCGGTCACTACTTGCTCGTACTCGGTCATCATATCTGGGTTAAAAGGAAAATCGTCTTGATCAAGAACGTCACTTGGTTCTCATTATTTGTTTCTAACGCGAATTTTTAATTAACTTTTTCTTTAGCTTTTGACAAAACCACTTTTAACCTTTTCAACTTTATCTTCTATTACGAAACCCATCTGCTAATTCATCCTTTTTTCTTGAAAAAGGTCAAAACCTCAAATTAAAAACAAAAAAAGGAAAACAGAGTAGCTTATGCTACCTACGTTAACATTAAAATAAAAGTTCACCGTTTTTACCATGATTCAAATTTCAATAGGCATTTACTAAATGCATTAAAAGTTTACTAATTTAAGAATATACACTGAAATTGGATGATTATTTGTGCATCTATTGAAAAGTATTAGTCTACATAGTTTTTGTAATAAAATTATAAATAGCATTCTTAATACCGGTAACATTAATAATAAAAATGAATCAATCCATGCATCTTATTAACTTGTGAAAGTTGCAATTATTTTTTACAGTTTCATATGCTAATATAATACATCGAGTCAACCAGAAGTTGCCACTTGTCATACACAACATATTGAATGAAGTCCATCTTAAGGAAAGCTGCAGAAATTTATAGTTGGAACTCTTAGGAAACATTAGCATCTCTAATTTGATGAATACGGTATCTTTTTCTCATCGATGCCATAAAAATGTCATCAATTAATGTAGAGAAAACTTATGTTTATGTTACAAGAAATGTCTGAAAATCCCGAGATGAATATGGCCATCTGTTTCAATGCAAAAAACACTTTGCGCATAGGCACAGCATGTAGAATGATAGGACGGAAAGTAAAAGAAAACAGCATTGCTGGTGTAAGAAGCCCCAAGGATCCCAGGCGATTATGAGCAGATAAATCAAGCCGTTATTTGTTGGTTTGCAAAGTCAATCATGACTATTTCTAGCTTGATTTCGTTTTTATGTTATTTTGTCTTTAAGCACTGCATTATTTGACCCACTAGATCGTTAATTCTTTAACGTTATTGACGATATTGTTAAGATATCTAATTAATTATTATAATTGGATATATTTAATAAGTAAGAAGATGGATATGATTTCATTATCTTGGATAAGATAGATTTTAATGAAATCCTACTTGAAATCAAATCCTAAAGAAGATTGGATTTATCAGATATGCACGAGAACAATTTGAGATAGATATGTAGTTGATTCAGTGGTTCTTTTTGTGCTATCTTTGGCAGCTGCGTGTCCACTACTCCATTGTTTTCGTGAGGGAAAAATGAACAGAAATTTTGACCGACTGTTCAGCTATGATTTTGGTATATTTTTGTGGTGAAACATATATCTGATTGATAAGTTTTTGAAGTTGTACATTGTCCGTGGATTTTTGAGTGATAGTTTTTTTTAAGAAATTTGTTGAGTGATAGTTCTCAAAGATTCACAGCAGCAATTTGTTCGACAACCTCCGACAAATTTGGTTGATGAAGCTTCACATATAGAAGAGTGTTTTTATATCAAGTATTTCTTTGATTTATGTTATTATTGTTTCAATTATAGAAGAGTCCTTTTATATCAAGTATTTCTTTGATTTATGTTATTATTGTTTCAATCATTTCAAATTATATTTTCATATTCGTTATCTTTCATTGTTGCAAAAATCATCTATTGAGATTAACACGAGGTTATCAGGCTATTTTGAGTGAAATACTTTTATGGGATATGAGTAAGAGTGAATAGTGTCAAGAGATAAGTAGTATTCACGCAGTAAAACTTTAGGTAAAACTATTGTATCATGGTGAAAGTTGATTAAGCTGGATGAGAGTCCTGCAGACGTAGGTTGAATGTATGTTATCAAATTTTGATTATTGATTTATTCATTGCATGTTTAATTTTCTGTTTACGTTTTAATTCTGAACAATTAATAGCTATTAACACAGTTGTTTTCTATTAAGTAACTGACAAAAACAATACAAAGCAACAGCGGCAGAATGCATTTATTGCAGAACTGTAACTTTCGAGTTTTTCAGGTATAACTAATTCGCTAAAGTTAAGTAATTTAACCACCTTTTATTTTTAAGTTATAAATTGAGTTACACAATAACAGTGATCTACTTTTCATAAAAAGAATTATATCATTCCATATTCATGTAAGGATTTAAGTTAAAGAATTCTAACTTTAAAGATTATATAAAGAAAGAGTCAACTGTTAAATTATTTTCTAGCCTAAGTTCAACTTATTTAAATAAATTGTTAATTAAATTCCATTAAAATATAAAATATATAATTAAAGATAATATAAAATAATTGCATATATATTTTAAATTAAGTTGTTAAATTTACTTTTAAACTACAATTTATGTATTTATGTAAAACAAAATTATTTGTCATTCAAATTAAGTTTCACATGCATGTATATACTTTTTGATATTTGATTTTGACCTTCAATACGAGTTATTAATTAAATATTTTTACCAACTACAAATCATAAACATCTTTTGGATGGTTTTGGCTCTCTTTTGGTCTGCTGCATGCTATTTGATTTAAGTTTACTTTTAACTTTATGAAAAATGTCTTAAAATTTTGTAAAGGAAAAACTTTAAAGTTCCTTTTTTTGAAAAAAATTAAAATTGATTAACGATTAAAAGAAAAGGAGTACAAAGTTGGGAGAGTCATAACACTCCTACACCAAGAAAATATCACCATATAAAAAGACAATGTTCTTAACTCCTAAATAGCCAAAACAGTTGAACAAAAAATGACAACGTTCCAAAGTTATAAACTCTATTAGCTCCATCGTTCAGCAAAAGAGGTAAAAAAATTCCCAAAATCCAAACAACTCTCCTCTTACGTTACCCGATTAGGGTTAAAAAGATCTGGCAATCATCACCATCTTGAAGGACACCAAGGAGTGAGTTTTAAAGGAGAAGTGCAGATAAGGAAATTAGACAAATCCTTCATAAACCAAGTTTCTCTTCTTTATATTTCACACTAGAAACTGTTAGAAGCAAGGTGAATGAGGCTTATTACTTGTTAACCCGTATAAGGGAGGCTTTAAATTAGTCTGTGATTTTCATTTTTCTTGTAGTTTATAATGACGTATGCATTTCTTTAGTTTCACTGTTCACATAATCTTTTAATACTTATGTGTTCTTTTTATATATAGAGAGAGATGGTCAGATTATAAAATTGTTTTGAAATTATTTATTAAAGATGTAATTATAGAGTTTTATTTTTTTTAGGAAATGAATAAGGTATTGTTTTTACTATAGCTCAACTATTACAAAATATAAAGATAGACTAGTTATACATCTTGTCTATCTAATGTTGATGGAAAAATAAACAAGGAGCATGGTTCTAACTATATATCACATGATTGACGAATTATTAGCTAGCTTCAAATGTTCCATCTACAAGTTGTAATCAAGTGTTTAGCTTTTCTGGCCAAGACAGTAGCACGAATCCAATTTAGTAGTTTGTCCGCTAGATGATATTTATCTTCTTCAGCTAGGTTATGCACTCTTCGGTTCCTTTCTTTCCAAATCATATAGATAGTAGAGACAAATGCGACTTTAAGGAGTGCATCGTTTTCATTACCAGGTTTTGAATGGGTAATAAACCATATCAACGTACTCTCTCATTCATACTGATGGTTGATCACTCCCACCATATGTTGGATCCTACTCCATATGGGTTTGGAATGAACATAATTGAAGAAGAGATTATTTTTGTCCTCATCTATGTTTTGGCAAAATACACAACAAATTTCTGAAGTATTAAACCACCGATGTTTAGTCCATAGACTATTCTTAATGGCCAACCAGGTAATAAAGGATGCTTTGGGAATCATTGTGTCTTCCATATTAGATTATACCAAGGGACCTACATATTGTCATTTCTAAATATGCGATGGTAGGATGCAATAGAGAACGAACCACTCCAATTCAGTACCCAGCATATTAAATCGTCTAAAATTGTGTCCCCTAGTTAAGAAATAAGATTCTGTAGAGAGGAAAATCCCCTGAAATTGTCCCTCTATGCCCCATCGATAATAAGATCTGAGACTTTTACTTCTAACGACAGACGATTTTGTAGGTGGGCATAAACTGAGCTGTTTATAAGAGGACTAATCTGTAGCCAATTGTCAAACCACACCCAGGTGCTTCCCCCTCTATTAATTCTAAGTTTAATATGAGGATATTGCCAGTTCCTCATCTTCACACCACATTGACGAACCAGGAGAAATGGGTAAAGGCAACAAGTTGCCAAAGGTTACAGTTTTGGATATGAAATTGATGGACCCATTTAGTCCATAGAGCTTCTTTATTCGAAACTAGTCTCCACGACATTTTGCTAAGTAATACCTTTTGCATTGACATAGACGATTGTATACTTAGGCCTCCTTACATCTTCGAAAGAGTGATGTCACACAACTTAACTTTGGTTTTTATCTTTAATTCATATATTCCAGGCCACAAAAATGCTTTAAGCAGATGATCAATTTCCTTGATAATCTTGCAAGGCAAAATCGTATGAGCTAACCAGTGAGTATGGAGGCTACTCAATACTGATATAATTAGATTGATTCTCCTTGCATAGGATAGAAATCGGTTTTGCCAAGAGAGTACTTTGCCTTTTATCTTCTTTAAAATTGAAATACAATAAGCAAACTTTAATTTAAAAGAAGATATGGTCACCCTTAAATATTTCATAATAGGGGGTAAAGACTCAGCCCCGTAGCTTTATTAGTTCATTGGCATTATGCACATCAGCAGAAATAATTATACAACATTTCTCCATATTTATCTGAAGACCAAACCACTTCGAGAAAATTGACAAGGAATGCATTAGCGTATTCATAGATGCTAAATCCACAACATAAAATAATATGAGATCTTCTGCAAAGATTAGATGCATGAGTTGAAGATCATTGCATTTCTGATGATATTTGAAGTTACCATTGGACATTGTAAGCGATGGAATGAGTCTAGACAAGCCCCCTATTCCCAAAGTACAGATGTATGGGGGAAGAGTATCCCCTTACTGGAGACCCTTATAATTTTTGGACGGTTTGGTTGGTAAACTGTTGACCAAGACACTCAAGGAAGTGGTCTGTATACATTCCATTAGCCAATTAACAAATGCAGGCGTAATCTCTAGAATTTCTAGAAAGGTTTTGATGAAGCTCCAGTTGACTGTGTCAAATGCTTTGAAGAAATCGATCTTTGACATGCAACTCTTTATTTGACACCCTGAAGAGTAATCTTTCACCACTTATTGTAATATGAGAAAGTTATCCTCGATATTCCAACCAGGAATGAATGCTCCTTGTGTGACTTCAACTGTTTCCTTAAATACCCCTTTCAATCTCTCCGAAAGTAATTTTGCTATTACTTTGTATATTATGTTGCAACATGAAATTAGCTGAAAATCCCTTATATTCATTGAATGTTATCTCTTAGGTGCTAAACAAATAAATATACTATTCAACACTTGCAACATTATAGAATTCTAAAGGAATTCCAACACAATTTAAACAACCAATTGGCCCATGATTTCCTAAGTTTGTTAAAAGAACCACGTTGTAAAACCGTTTGGGCCTGGGGCTTTGGAAGGGTGTAATTGAGATACTATTAATTGTATATCTTATAACGGGAAGGGAAAAATTAGTGTTGTCTTACTTTCTTGTTTGATGGCTCCCGTTAGGATCCTCTTCATGTTGTCTGACGATGTCTCAACCTCATTAGGTCCCATCAGTTGTGAGAAAAATTTCTTGTCAGCTTAAGCAAGGCCTCCTTCTTAGAGTGTATGTTTCCATTACTATCCTGCAGATTGATAATTCTGTTGACGTTACGTCTTGTCATTATTGAAGCATGAAAGAATTTAGTGTTGGCATCACCTTCCCTCATCTAGTTCAGTCTTGCTTTATTCTTATGAATGGAGTGGTGATTTGCTCGATATGAGCTTCAATGATTTCTCTCAAGAAGAATTTTCACTTTCTAAGGCACAAGAAATCTGATAAAGATATGAGTTTCAAGAGTATTGATGCCTTTGATGTATTTGAAAAATCTGGCTTCTTAATTTCTTGTTCATAACTACAATGGCTCTTCCTTAAATAGACATTTTCTTCAATTAGCCGTTGCTTCATTTAGATTCTGAGTTGACTTTATGTTTAATAAATCTTCGATATTATCTCTGTTGAAATCTTCCAATATTCAGAAATTAAGAAATAAATATGGCAATTTCTTGAAGCTGATTAACAAAATATATGATTAGCAGGATCCTTCTAGATATTGTAGAATCATTTCTAATGAAGTAAGATCTTTAAGAAGGTTCCTGTAAGAAATGAAGCATTATTCCTATGATTTTATTTCCTTTTAAGAATTATATCGTTGCCTATACAAGGATTTAAATCCAATTTGAATTTTGAAATATTATGTAGTTATCATCAAAATCATTAATAATAAACATTGAGCAAACAATCTCCCCCTTTTTGATCATGATAAGTAATAACAGATATATTTTCAAAGTTCAAATGATGATAAAGGATTTCGAAAGATACCTGTAAGCTTTATAAGTTCTTACTCTTCGTATGATTAGAAGGAGCCTTTCTTCTGACCTCTAAAGGAGCCTATCGTTTATAAGATAACTAAGATGAACTTCACATATTCAGTTCAACAATCTTTCAACAATTAGAAAAATATATCACATCAAAAGAAAAATATATCACATCAAAAGCAAGTATATTATTAACTCTTCTCTTTTTTCGTTATCAAAAAATAGATTGAAAAGAACTAAATAGTCAAAAATACCACAAATATGTAAGATAGCTTATTACATATTTAAATTTCAATTTTACAAAGCAAAATATATCAACTCTCCCCCTTTGTCATTATCAAAAAGAACTAATTTAACCTAATAGGGGCCTTCTTTTTAGAAGGAGCCTGCTAATACCTGCAAACAAGAGTAGCATAATATATTTAAACGTAATTATATTTCAGATAATCTACACATACCAGGCTCTTTTCTTAATGAACAAAATCTATCTTTAGAAAATGGCTTAGTAAAGATATCATCTACTTTATTTTTAGTATTAACATGCAAAAGATCAATGGTTCCTTCTAAAACATGATCTCTAAGAAAATGATGCTTGATTTCTATATACTTAGTCTTAGAATGATGCATATGATTTTTTGAAAGATTTATTGCACTAGTATTATCACATAATATGGGAATATGATTAAAGTTTAGAAAGAACTGATGCGATTCCGCAAGTTCACGGGTCTTAAGTAGTACAGTATAATATCGTCCCATAGGGAGTAATTGTGTAAGTACCAGACTTGAATCACTCAATTAATTGGACTAGCGATTGTATAAAAATGGGGAAATAAAATAAGAAAATTAACAAGCAAAAATAACAAAATCAAAGCTAAGGAAAATATTGCGAATATTTCTAGGCGTTAATTCGAATGGAATGTGGTAAGCTTCAAGGATGGTTCTACTTTTAGCGCTTTTTATGGACTGTACCTGGATCAATTTATGAGGCAAATTTTGGTTGATAGAAGGTTGAGCCTAGAGTTTCTTAGATCCTTTTTCAAGGTATCAAAGGAGTATTACGC
>JANITX010000002.1:64628661-64642796 GCA_027564395.1 Erythroxylum ulei
ACAACAAAATAACAAATGAAAAGTGGGTCTCATGTGCACTGCATATGCATAAAATAAATGATTATATTGTACTGAACCAGAAGTGTAAAATGTGTAATGTTGTGATATGTGTTATGTGATTGGGTGAGCCATCGATGATGGTCACTCATTGAGTTTGCAAAATTCACCCAAAATTTGCAATTATTTTTCAGGCTTTGAAGAATACCCCGTTAGACAAACGGGAGTATGCCTACTGCATGCAAGTGAAAGATAGAGGTCGAGATCAATTGCGTCTGCATTCAGTATTTTATTATTTTGTAAAATTTTATATTCCGCAATTTCTGTAAAATAGTGTTTTGTAATTATAGTGAGCCCCAAATGGGCTATTGAATCTAGTGTGTAATTGAAGATAATTACGAATGAAAGAGGGCCGCCCAAATGTTTGTGATCGTGGATTCAAAAAAAAATCTTTGTACTGAGTTTTGACTAATTGAGTGTAGTAACATGCTACCCTCGCGGAGCATGGACTAGGATATCACCGTCGATGTCGGGTTCGGGTTTTGCGGGAATGAGATGCTACATTTCTAGGTTATAAGCTGTCTGGCATTTTACAACATAGCTTGTAACCTGATACAAAAGGTTGAGGGGGTAAACATTATAACCTAATAAAATATTATAAACATTGCTTAATTTTATATATCCTTCTTTATGATGACTTTACAATCATATTGAGCATATCTTCAAATTTTACACTTTTTCTAATAAATAATGGTTGATGATATGAACCCAAGAAGAATAAATTATTAACATTAAATTTAGTCTTTCTATAATTCCTTGAAAATTATTTTAAACTGATCAATTGCAGTTATAGGCTCTTTATTTTCTATGTTTTATAAATATTTATATTAATTTTGTTACTTTTTTAATTATTTTTCTTGCATCATACCTTCTTGATAAGGCTTTTTTATAATATTGCTTATAGCATAAATAGCTCCTTGAATGAATTTTCAAAGTTAAACCTAAAGAAACACCTTAATAAAGATTTCTTCTTTTCAATCTTTTCATTTTCACTTTTAAAGATTAAATACACTTTAATTAAACTTGAACCAAAATTTGATATCCAAAACTTCTAAAAAATTATTAAAAGGAAGAATAAACATATATTACATGTTTCATTTTTTAACATATTTTTGCAGTGAAAAGAAAAGGGAGAGTTATTTAAGCCTTTGGCTAAGATTCTAAAAAAGCGTCGCCAAAGACTATTCCTGTAGAGCGTCAACAAAAGTTTAGCAATGATTTTAAGGCTTAGTTTTAATTATAATTTTTAAACCGTAGCAAAAGAGACATAACCAAAGGGTTACCTTGTTGTAGCGAGAGGTACGACAATAAAATTATCAAAATTTAAAATAAGTTCTTAATTAAAATTAACATTTTATTATAATTTATGTGATAATAATTTTATAGAATTAAAGTGATCAAAATTTTTTATAAATTAAAATATAAAAAATTTTGATAATTATTTTACTACAGTCAGTATCAGATCTCATTCTAATTTCTAAGTATGTGAGTTATAGGACGAAATGAGTACAATGATAAAGGCAGCTAACGCCGGTAACTGGTAATCTGTCAAACTCACTTCTCTGATGAAGCTTATAAGACTGATTAGAACGGCAATCCATCTTAACTATATTGTCTGGTTAAATAGAGAGGATTTATTTCCAAATAATGAGATATCATCACTTGGTGATTGCATTTTTTAAGCACCACATCTTTTTCCAGGAGTCCCCACTACTACTGCTTCAACTTCATCATAACACTTCTCGCCGGTCCGGACACACCACCTAAAGCGACTGGATTCCAACCGTGAGCCTAGCGACACTCTTCATGTATCGTCACTGTCCTCAACAGACCCACCACCAAGCCACTTGTCTTGGTTACAAATAGAAACTACGAAGATTTTGATTTTCGATTTACGATCAGATATCCTATATTAATCTATTTTAATTATGGGAATACTCCTCAAACAATCCAATGTGGCCATGGCCACCCATAATCTAATACAAAGCAATATAAAAAAGACTTGAGAAAGCCTCATTTCCTGCTAAACAAACATGTTCCTGTATGGGCACCGCTTGTCTTTGTTACTACCAACTGGATGGAATAGGCAAATCCGTGGGAGAGAAAAGCCAACCACGGTCTATAGGAATATATATAAATATGATAAGGTGATATTCATATGGACTTGTGCGTGCGTGGCTACATTTAGTAATATCTTGTAGGTCTTCAATTTATATACACTCCAAATTTCTCCCAAAAAAACAATGGGAGAGGACATGGGCAAGGACTGCAGCGTTTAACTTCCCTTATTCAAGTAAACCAAAGAGAAAAAGTCGAGTATATCTCCAATCAAATGATTAGAACTTGACAAAAGGGGTTCAGGATGAGTTCGCTTTGGAAAGGTACCAAAAGTATTGATATAGTAATGGTACGATTATTGATGCTAGAGTTCTGAATTATTCTCCACAGGTTTTGGAGTTTTGAAAATATTATCTGATAACTGCCAAATTGCTATTTTATTAGGAACTGGCAATTTATCTTAGTTGAATTCTTATTAGATAATCCATTCGATTGCCACTAAAATTTTTGTAGATATGTATGATACTGATTTTCATTCGATGGTGTTAACTCAGTGACATTTTCTCCAACCCTGAGAGTTCTTACAGTTTCTTTTAAGTCTTATTAGGCCGACAATCCCTTTCCTATTAGCAAAATGATGGTTTGAGTAAGAACATTTTCGTCCTCCACCTTTAATCAACTAATGCTAAAAGTGGTAGAAAGCAATATACAGGCTAGTGGCCACTTTGATGAAAGAGCAGCTCACCAACCCATTTGGACTTTTTGTGGGGTTCCCATTAAAAAATTACATGATAAGAAGGGGAACAAAAAGGTTAAGAATGGAAAGTATTTGTTCCTTCTCTTTGTTTCTTACATTATCCAAGTCATAGCTACATATATATTTAATTTAATTATGGTCATATATTGCGGCATATATGAGTGTCCTTTTCCTTCTAATTAATGATTATCCAAGTGAACAACAATAATATGGTCGAGTTGAGTCCCATTTGCATTTGATAATCACTAGATGACATGATCTATAAGAATCACAACAAGGTCCCAATATGAAATCGTTTTCAATAAAGAGATAAGGCAAAAACATCTCTTTGTCACAGAAATTACTGATGAAACATTTAATCTAACTTTCTGAAATTAAAATTGACCAAAATTAATGACTAACTTGTCGATATTGATGCAATCTATTGTTAAGTTGCATGATTCAAGTGTTGCTGCTTTGAACACATTAGCACATTGATCCAGGATATGGGAAGAGTATAATATATATTCGTGTTTCTTGTTCAAAGAGCATAAATCGTAATAATTGATTAGAGAATCTGTCTTATAATAGGTCATTGGTATAATGTAGGATCCTTATTGTATTTACTGCACCAACATTTGAAGTCTAATGGAAAATGAGGTTTGTAACTTTCCTTTCACTAAGCTAATAGACCCAATGGCACATCCTCATTTCGCTACTAATGTACGATTCATTATCAACAAAGTTAAACATAGATATGTGGCATCTATGCAACATGAACCCAGTTATCATCTCCAATCATAAAGCAACTTAGACCGAACTAATTTAACTACTTGGTTGAGTGAAAATAGATACCAATTCCTTTAAGTGGGTCATTCTTTGAATCTGTGGTTATTGAATAACAGATTATCCACTGCAAGTTGCTACGCAACCCATGGTTTCAGGCACCACGCGTATCGGTAGTTAGGACAGGTGGGCCAATGACGGGATCATGGAGCTAGTAGGTAGGTGGGCATTAGCACTCGCAGAAGTCAAAACACGTCCAATATATACCTAAGTGAGCTCCAGATAGGCGAACGGGCTGTTGGTGGGCACCCAATCCTTGCTTGGTGTGGAGTAGACTTTGATAAGGAGCTCTAATATCTGTTCTGACTCTCAAAATGCGAATGACGTCTGTTGGTCTATCTTCTTTACCGAGATTGTGAAGAGCATAAAGACTTGGAGAAATAAACTTCTCTATAAGAATAAGTTCGATTGGACAGAAAATGGGGCAGATTTAATCCTCTTCACATTCATAAGGTGAAATAGAAAAAAATTAAAGATTTCAGAAGATGTTCGTTATAGTTGGACAGTTATAAATAAAGATGTCAAAAGCTAAATATGGCAGCTTACAGCCTTCCTAATCTGGCTATTAGTGTAATTGGTGTCATTAGAGACTATCATGGAGAGTTCCTGCTTGGGTACAACATGAAAACTAAAGAAGAACAACTGGAAATTGCAATGCTTCAAGGTTTACTTGAAGGAATCAGGATAGTTTGGAGTGAAGGTTTTTATAAAATCATTGTAGATACCAAGTGTAAAAGATATCATCTCATGGATAAATGATAGAAACTATCTAAGCAACAACGAACTACGTCATTGGATCAATCGTGTTTAGAAGTTTTTTTTACAAAATTCTTCGTGTTTTAAAAGTGCTTTTAGAAAAGAGAAAAATTGAATGAACAATAGCTTTAATTTTCTTTGTGATGAAAACCTTGTTCAATTCATACAATAGTTACAAATGTAAAATAGCTTTAGTTCTCTTTAGGTTGCAAGCCTTGTTCAACTCTTTTTCAACTATGCCAATTATGCCCAACGTTTTGAAATTGGGATCATTAGCCTAGATATTACACCTTTAGGGTGCCTATCTATCCTCTTAGAGGACATGTCGAGGGCTGTCGCCCACTGACTTGCTATGTAATTTTGTGTTTCTCTCCTTGTATATATATATATATAAGCCTTGTTCAACTCTTTTCCAATAGTTATAAATGAATAATAATTTTAGTTCTCTTTATGTTGAAATCCTTGTTCAAATGAATTATTTATAGATATTTAAAATTTGGGTGATCATGAATGCAAAAAGGTGAGAAAGGCCAGTAAATACACTAACTCAGTTGGTAACTATATCCCTACTTATTTAGATAGTATCTATTCAATCACCAAGTCTAATACTAATTTTAAAAAATGGTAAAATTTGAGATTTGTCACATCACTTTATTTTTCATATTTTTTGGTTATATTCTTATTTCAAACAATATCACATTACTTTTTTGACAAAGGAATGAGTGGCTCTAATATCAAGAATGGTCGTAAGTCCTCTTATTAACTTGTAACCTATATATATAACTAATCAAAGGACCAGCTTTAGTACTTATCGTATTAAGTAAAGTATTAGAGTATATATGGCGCCAATGTATTTATTTTACGGTTATCCATGTTTGCTTTCTGTTTTGGAGTTTGTTTTAGTTATTAGCTGCTCTAGTTCTAGATCATTCCATAGTTAGTTAGCAACTCTAGTTCCAGAGCATTTCATGTAAGTTGTATATAAAAAAGTTACAAGAAATAAAAGATTGAGGAAAACCTTTCATCAAACGATTCAATAATTCGTTCATAGTATCAGAGCAGATTATTTCTCCCTCTTTTCATTCCTAATCAAACAGCTTCGAGAGTCTAAAAAATGGCGTCTGGAAGCAATGCCAGTCGAAGTGAAGATCAACCAAATAGCCCATACTACCTACATCCAAGTAAAAATCCTTCTCTAGTAGTAGTGAGTCCTCCTTCAAATGGCTCCAATTATCACACCTGGTCAAGAGCCAAGCGAATGGCACTGTTATCAAAGAATAAGCTTAAATTCGTTGATGGAAGTATTACTATGCTGGCAAATGGGGTTTCAATGTTTCCAGTATAGGAGAAATGCAACACGATGGTGGTTTCTTGGTTGTTAATGAACCTTGCATTTCTCCTATCCAACAAAGCATAGTCTGGTTTGATTTCGCACTTGAGATCTAGAAAGATTTACCATATCGATTTGCTCAAGGAGATAACATACATATTGGAGAATTACAAGGAGAGATTTATTCCTTCAAACAAGGTAGTCTCAGTATCACAGATTACTATAGACTTTTAAAAGGTCTATGGGATAAGTTCTTGAATCTAAGACCAACTTCATTTGTTCTTGTGAACCATCATGCTCTTGCGATGCACTTGAGAAGATGAAGATTTATAATCAAAATGATCAAATAATCAGTTTTCTTAGAGGATTAAATGACAAATTTTCAAATGTGCGTTCACAAATCATGTTAATGGATCCATTACCAAAGATCGATAAAGTGTTTTCAATGGTTATACAACAAGAGAGACAATTTTTAGGGGGATGAGTTACTCCAACAAGAGAGACAGTTAATCAGAGTCCGCTTGTGTCGATGGTTTAGGGCGGTGCCCGGTTCTGTCCCTTTGCCCAATATACTTATCATATGTCCAGTCCTGCTCTGGGCTGAGGGGGTGTGTCAGGAATACCACATCGGACATATATAAGAGCATTTAACAATTTATAATAGTGTGCAAACCTCCCCTCTTGAGCTAGCTTTTGGAGGTTAGTTAGGCCTTTCTAACAAAGAGGCTCCTTCACTTTATAACAAGCTCCTTCTGTTTTCAACTTGCAAGAGTTTTTTTTTTTCCAGTTTTAACGAGCTCCTTCTGTTTTAAATTATTTTTAATATAACTTTTCATTTAGTAAGCTCCTGTCGTTTAAGAAGCCTTCTATCGCACAATAGGCTTCTACTATTTTAATTATAGACAGGCTCCTGTCATTTCTTTTTTGAACTGAAAGTAATTTGCAAAAAATTTTAAGTCGCACACAATTTACTTCCCTCTTACGTATGTTTGCTTTATCAAAATAGAAAAAAATGTTTATTTTTTAAACTTTAATTTTCACTAAATCAGTGTTTAAACGTAAAAATTAGTTGTGAATTCATTGATATTCCTCTTCCACTTGTCTAGACGTAATCCAAGGGAATTTACGTACATGTAAAGCATATTTATCAAAATAATTATGATTACCTCGATAAAAATATATCTTTTTAGCCTTACATAATTGAGTTCTTTTAAGGTTAGAGTTAAATGGTTCTTTTTTGTGTATGAAAGTCTTTTTTCACCCAACTCAATGATTAAAAATATATTTTAAAAATATAAATACGCATATTCTAAACCAACTAGTAAGTGGGTTTCTTATTTTGGAACTTGTGACCTAATTCTTGCCTTGCCTAGGATGATAAATTTCTCCAATGAAGGTTGATTCTGTTGAAGGGGTTTTATGGTTTGGTTATTATGTGTGTTCTAATCACAGAGAAGTACAGAAACTGAAGAATGTATAACGTAGTTGAATTAGCACTGAACACGGTAAAGCAGTTGAGCATTTGAAGAGTCGATGGCGTGGATGCTGAAGGAAGCCGAAATTGAGCTTATGTTAGTTCTAAGAATGGTAGTTAAGCTGGTAGTCTGTTATGTGATTTTGTATACAACCAGTATATGATTTAATTCAATATAGGGACTGATCATGTAAAAGGGGCAGAGTAAATATCTAGCTGGTGTATAAAACTGATTGAAATGAATAAAATGCTATCAGAGTGGCAAAGAACTATGTGCTGATTTTTTTCCTTGAGCCATAACTGTTTTTTTAATTCATAATTGAAATCAATCACTATTTTTTAAGATATTTATTATATATCTTATTGTTTAATTTTGACATTTTGTATTATTGAGTTTTCAAGATAATGTTTAAAAATCCAAATCAAGATATAGTGTAAATAAGTAACACTCCTTATTTGAGTTGGACTCTGGTATAAGAATTCCAATGAAATTAGAAGTCTATCTCTGATTGAAGTTCAAGTGCATTATGTCAGATTATGGATAGATATCGTGTGACGTTTCCACTGTAGTAAGGAAGGCTTGCATAGGAAGGCTTGTGTGAGTGATTTTTTGTTGGTGTCTTGGCATTGGTTGATTGGTTGTGGTATGGATATTGTAAGATAGCTATAGAGGCTCTTGCATGTGTGATCCTACTTCTTGACTCCTTATGTGAGTGACTTGGTCATTGCTTGGTTCTTGATTTTGTTGGAGGTATGTGCATAAAATGCTTTTCTTGACTCGTCACGTGGGTTATCTAGTGATTGCTCTTTGGGTGTTGGCTGTAGTGGTGTATGTCAAGTAAGGCCATGGTTTATTTGTTTTGGTGATTACGGCTGTGAGCTTACCTGTTGGTTATTTGTCAATTTGATGGAGGAATGATAATTCCATCTTGGTGCTGCCATTCCTTTAATTAGTTGATTGATTTTTGGATGTGGGCATGAAAAACTTTTGGTCTATGGCTTAGCGTGACTCACGGCTGGGTCTTTTGATCTTTTGGAGTGACTCGAGTTGTTGATCTCTTTTGGTGTGTGTCACTGCTGATGGGTTCTTGATTTTTCTGTGTGCTGCACAGTTGTGTAATAATGGTGGTGAGCTTGGTTGTTCGTTATAATCATCTTGGGTGGAGGAACTAATGTCGTGTTGATTAGTTGCATCGGTGTGAAATCTTCTAGGTGGTTCATGGGCATGTATTAACTTTCGCCGTACGGTAGTTTAGAATATTATGTGATTATGCCAATTTTTGTCAACAATTTTCAGGTGAGGAGCAGAACTCATTGGGAAGTTGTTCTTATCTATCTCAAGTGTATGCAGTTTTTGTTTTTTATTATTTTAATCACTTGCGTTATTTGTTTATTGTTCTTTTGTTGAAATATTGATTGAAAAAAATTCTCTGTTGAAGTTAGTATAAGATGGTTGTACTATTGAGTGTGAAATTTTTTCATGAGTAGTGAGGACGAGGGATAGTGTCGAGGATTGAATGGTGTCAGCTCAGTAAAGCTTTGTATAAAACTATTATTGTTAGTGAAAGAATTAAGCTGGGTGAGAGCCCTGCAAACGTAGGCAAGATGTGTCGAATTGTGTTACCAAATTTTGATGTTGACCTGTTTAATTTCGTATTTATTTTTCTGTTTCGTTTGTGCTGAAAAATTAACAGTTGCTGATACAATTACTTTATTTCTAGTAATCAGCATATATAGTTACAAGTAACTGCGACATAACCTTATAAATAACTGTGGTCAAATCGAAGTTTTTGTGAAACAATTACCCCTTTGATTTTTTTCACTATTAATGGCTGAGGATCAGACCTGAGAGAGAAGGAATAAGTGATGATGGAAATCCAATGCGTTTCAAGGATTTGATCATCCTAAAATGATTATGGTTATCAATTAATTAAATGGAAGTAATTATTTGTCGAGTAAAGCCATGAAGATAGCACTAGGAGTGAAGCTCAGGCTTATCAATGGAAGGTGTGAAAAGCTGCATATTGACTCACCATAGTTTGAGCATTGGTGTTGAGTGGATTGCACATCAACTTAAATCTTAAATTCAATTTCTAAAATAAGGAGACTCTTGTAGCCTTTATACACAACGTCTGTTGGGGGAAGAATTAGAAGAAAGTTATGGAGAATGAAATGGAATATTGTTATATCAAATTCAAAGAGAAATAAGTTCAATATTTCAAGGAAATATGTCTCTTGTTAAATACTTCACAAAACTGAAGAAATTATGGAATAAATTAACTTGCCTAACCCCACTTCCTCAATATAAGTGTAGAGCAGGGAAACAAATAGAAGACCTTGAATCTAAAAGTAAATTAATGGAATTTTTGATGGGTTAAATGACACTTACAATAATAGGAGGAATTACACTTTGATTATGCATCCGATGCTTAGTGTTAGGATATATGTTATATATCTAAATAATTAGTATTGGCATTATTTATTGATTGGACATATAAGATATTGTTAGGATATATTTTACATATCCTTTATTTAGTTTTGACATTTTAAATTGAACATATAAGATAATTGGAATTATTATATGGATTGAAGTGACATTAATTGCTTGTTGTGATTTGGAATTGGGACACTACAATTGCGTGGTCAACATGGACTGCGGACTCTTTTGACTTGTTGGAGTTAGGGTTAATATACGTCTATGAGCTGAAGATGCGGTAAATCCCTGAAGTGTGTATTGCCCACATCTTTGATTTAGTATAGAAGTCTAACGAAACATGTAACTTGAAGAAACCTGTTACAGTGTGTGCGGTAACTGAAGACGCATGTGAGTTACTGAAGTTGTGTGGGTTATATGTCTATGAAGAAAAACACTGCTTTTTGTGCATGTTAATTAACACAGCTGATTAACGTGTTTTTGATGTGTGAGACCTACGGTGTAGTATTTGTGAGTGTGCGGTGGTTTCTTTTGGCAGATTAAAAATAACGTGTGATAGGGGATATATGCAACAGTGTAGTGAGCTGATGATGGAGCATTAGTTTTGCACACGTTCTGAGTTCATGATACAGTGAAAATCATCTTCGGTGAAGTGGTTACTGTCTATTAATTGAAGTAACACTGTGACTTAATTCTTGTGAAGAAAGAATCAGCTATGGCGAAGAGCTTCAGCTGGATTATTTCGAGAAGATAAATCCGTAGGGAAGTCTTTTTGTTGTCTCAAGTATTTTATTGTTTAATTCTCAGTTGATTAAATACTAGAGCTATTTTTATTAATTATTGTTTTGAGTGAAAGTAGTTAGAAAAATCCTCTAACGAGGTTAACAGTAGTCGGTTGTATTATCGGGTGTGAAAATCTTTCACGGGATGTGAGGTTGAGAGATAGTTACAAGAATTGAGCGGTGTGGCTTTAGGGTGATCTTGTGTAAATCTATTATACTTTAGTGAAAGTTATTAGTCTAGGTGAGGGCTCTGCAGACATAGGTAGAGTGTGCCGAACTGCATTACCAAATTTCTGGTGTTTTTACTATTTTGTTTTTGCTTGATTTTATTTTGTTCGTGTCAAAAGGAGTTTACGGAAAGTAGGCGAAATAGTTAACGCTCTCGTTTTTCAATTGGTATCAAAGTAAGGTCACCGATTTAGAACTTGATAGCAAGATGGTACCGATCGTAGTTTCGTGAACATGGCTATAAGAGAGGGTGCCTCAATCACTAGACCACCACTATTAGATGGATCTAACTATCCTGCATGGAAATCACGAATGAAATTCTTTATTCAGGCTCAAGGCATGAGAGCTTAGCATTCGGTAGTACATGGGTGGACGCATCTGATAATCACTGATGATAAAGGAGAGACAGTTTAAAAAGATCCATTTGAATGGACAAGAGTAGAAGAAGAAAGTTCACTTGGAAACTCACAAGCAATGCATGTGATATTCAGTTCCATTGATGATGGACGCTTCTCAATGATTTCAGCCTGTGAATCGGCAAAAGAAGCATAGGATGCTTTGCAAACTATTCATAAAGGGTCAAAATCCATGATAGCGTCGAAACTATAGATGTTAGCTGTGTGGTTTGAAGAGTTGAAGATGGATGAGAATGAGACTATTGGAGATTTTCATGAAAGATTGAGAGATATAGCCAATCAAGCTTATCAATTGGGGAAGAAATACTCCAATGTGAAATTAGTCAAGAAAACGTTGAGATCACTACCTCCAAGGATTATTCCAAAAATTGCAGCAATAGAAGAGGCCCACGACATTGATAATCTGTCATTGGAAAAAGTTATTGGAATCCTTACAAACTTCGAAATGAATCTTTTGAGAGGTAAGCAAGAAAGAAGCAAAGTATTGGCACTACAGGTGGAAACTGGAAAAACTGCGAATGATGTAGAAAACGAATCTGACGAGAATGAGGATGTGGAGCTATTAACAAGAGAGTTCAGTAAGTGGTGGAACAAAGTGAAAAAGGACATACCCGAGTTTAGACAAAAAAGCAGGAGCTCATCGAACAATAACTTCAAACAAGCCAAAACTAAAAAAGGAGAAAGAACGCTAAATAGAATCTAATGTCATGAGTGTCAAGGCTTCGGACTTGTTCAAGCAAAGTGTGCTAATACTATGAAGAAGAGAAATGAAAAATCTTATACCAGCACTTGGAGTGATAAGAAGTTGTGAAGAATGACGCTTTAGTTACTTTGTCCATCAAAATTCCAGTTACTTTTTTAACAGTAACCGAGAAGGAAGTAACTGGAGGCGAAAAAGTGAGTAAATCTGGACATTTCGGGAAAAATGCAAACAATTTAGCTCAAAGCTCAATCTCAGATTATGACAGTGATGAAAGTGGGCTGAGTGATAAAATGGAGAACATTTACGAGGCTTACAAATTAATGTACAAAAAATGAGTGAAAATATGTAGAAAGAATGAAAGATTGAAGGAAGAGAATCTCTCCATGAAGAACACTATCCAAAAGTTAGAAAAGAAATTGATGTTAACATCAAATGAGCTTGGTGAAGCTAAAATGAAATTAGTAAGTACCGAAAAGGGATTGAGAATGTTGAATGGAGGCACGAAAAAACTAGATAAGTTGATAGAAACTGGTAAGGTTAAAGGGAATCTTCAAGGCATTGGCTATAAGGGTGAGTGCTTTAAAGTGAATGAAGACAAAAATAATATGTCTAGATCTGTCCAAGAAGAAGAAACATTGAGAAAGAACTGAAGATTTGTACCGACATGTCATTTTTGCACAGTTCTCGGGCACATAAGGCCGAGATGCTACAAGATGTTGCAAATTATGTTTCAAAGGGGTCAAAATCGAAAATCGAGACACTCTCTATTAAATTTCCAGCAGCATCCTATGGTATTATAAAGTAAGCTTCGATTAGAAAGGGTCAAGTACAAGCACAAAAACGTAGTGAAGGAAAAACAAGAAATTGTATAGATTCACAGTTAGTTACTATTTGTAAAGAAACTAGCCAAACAGAGGACAAGTCAGTTACTTCTAAAGAAGAATTCAATGACTGAGATAATGTGACGAGGAATAAGCCTAGTGATAACTTGCATTTTGTCATGTTAATTCTTTGTGTTTTATGTTCTTTTGGTAGGCTTTTATGATGTTTTGCTCGTGTTTCTATGGTAATTCGTGTCTTTGTATGTTCTAGGTGATGAAATACCAAAGTAATGCAATTTGGAGCGAAATTGGCTAATCTGGAACTGAAGATTTCAACATGACCATGTTGAAGGTAACACAGTGCTGGCAGATTACTACCTGCGAATTTACCTTGAGATTTGGACCTCAATAATAGCCCTCTTTGTTGACGAAGTCAAGTTATGGCTTGAAGTCCTATTTTGACATTTTAATTGGGCCCCACTTTGTTCATTAAGACCATTAAAGGTGGGGGCCCACTTCATTGAATGAAAGCAAGAAAACCTAGGGAAAGGGGACTAAGGAGTGTGGACGGATACAACTTTTGAGAGGAGGGCCCACTTCATTTAAGGAGAGAAGAAAAACCTAGGGAGAGGGGATGGACACAAGGATTGACGGCGGTAGAGCTTTGGAAGGCAAGGGTTATTTTTATTACAATCAAAAGTGAGTGACTGCAGTAGCTTTGAGGGATTATATTTTATCACAAAAGAGAGTGGATGACGGTAGTGGCTTTGGGGGAACGAAAATAGCTAGCGGCAACAAAGTTTTGGGAATTAACAAATGTTTTCAATTGGAGAGTTTTGATGAGATTGGAGGAGAACAGTGGCGGCAACCAGTAAAAAAACGTTGAAGACACGCCGTAGCAAAATTGGAGTAGCGGCAGAGAGTAGGGGCATGATGCACGCAACACTCCAACCAGCAGATTGACGCATGCAACACTCCAAGCTTGACGCACAACAGGGAGTGGCAACAAAAGGGACAACGACACTTCTCCAATAACATTGTCTTTTACTATTGCTATATGTGGCTAACTTTTTAATCTAGACAAGGTACTTAACGTTTGATGCATGTAGTTCGTGAGATTCACTTGGTTTAAATGTTTTCGTTTATTTCTTATGTTTATTTAATCTTCGTGCTTTAATTGATTTATTATTGTCGAGTTTGTTGATTAATGAGGCATGCTAATTGATTGACTTGGTAATAAATTGCCGAATAGATTAGTTAATTCGTGATTATTGTCTATCGAAATGGCGAATTAATTTCAATTAAGAAATTAACGAGATTAAGTAATTTAGTCTAAATAGATTGCGGCTTTTCCGATTCTGTTGGCTAAGACAAAGGTCCATTAGAGCCTAGTGCTGCCATAGATTATATTCTGCGGAGCTTTACTCGGGAATAGTCTAATTGGTTAGAGTAATAATCTGCGGAGCTTTACTCGGGGTTATCGAATAATTACGA
>JANITX010000002.1:64652258-64672984 GCA_027564395.1 Erythroxylum ulei
AAGTCATTCCGATCCATCTCATCCTATGCCAAATTTACTATTTTACCCTTCCAGTAGGGGGTGGGATGTTACAATATGGTTACCTTGACTTACTTAACATGCTTCCTCATGCTATATTTATGCTACTTATCAGTCAAGGCTCACTAATAACTAACAAAATAACAAGGAACGTAAGAGGCTAATAATTGGCTCCTTCAAAAGTTACCAATGTCATAAGTAAGACATCACTTTGTATTTTACATTCTCTAAGCTATCTTGAAAGTTATATATTACCATTTTTAACTATAAAATGAAAATTACCTTTTATTTAATATTTTCAATATGTGGATTTGATTTGTTATAATGTTTGTAGTTTTATGTGAATTACTTAGGCAAAGTAGAATCATATAATAATAGAAAGAGTACAAAAATGAACATAAGTGACTATCATTAAATATGAAGTTCAACAAATTAAACTTGCTCTTAGTATCCAATGAATTTTGTTTGTCAAATAATTTGTAATAGCATTGAGCTAATTTTTAAGTATATATGTGCATATGCAAGTTGTTGGGTTTGGAAGCACATTATCTCACTATTTGCTAGTACTTAATGAGACGAATATGCTCATCACTATGACTCACCTTTATCTTTGAAATTAATGTTGCTATCTTTCATTGAAGTAGGTGTTAACTTCTTGGAAATAATGTTTAATGAAAATTTTAAAATTTGAGATATTTTATATTTAGAAAATCCTTTTATATAAGGGAGAGATAAAAATAAGGATCATGTACCAAAGCAATTCAAAATTAAGGACTCAGAATTTGGTCTCTATATCTTACAAATTGACTCTTCCTGCCATATGAAAGTTGCATGCAAGTATAAGTTGTGATTAACTTCGAAAAGGATTTAGTAAATCATCCTCAATCCTCCTAAAATGTTTATGTACTATGATTTTGTTTGAAAAAAATTGATCATAAAACCTTTTTCTTATATGTACCTTTCATTTTATTTAATGAATATCTTAATTTTTAGAACAATTCAAGGTGGAAGACCAGAACATTGGGCCTTTATTCCTTCGTCCAAAACTTTAACCCAAATATCATTGGACCCCAATCTAAAGCTATTCTGAGGATAACGCTGGAAAATTGAAAACTTGTGGATAGCTAGCTTCATATTGGCATAGCTCGGGGGGGAGGAAGAGGACCAGATCGATAGAATTAATACAGGGGGAAAAAGGGTGCCTAAAAGAGTAGCAATGGCTGCTTCATTCTCCGTAATTTCAGCAAATCCTCCATGGATTCGAAGCTTTCAAACCCCGTCAGCTTCTCTCTGTTTGTTCACGGGTTCAAAGAGCAGGACTTTGTCTGCCACCACGTCCACTCCTCGGCCCTGCTTGCTACAATCCTCTTTTATTTCTTCTCCGCTCTCTTTACTTTCTTCTTCTTCTTCATTTTCTGGTAAGTTTTGGGTTATTGTTCGTTTTGTCAATTTGTCTTTAGGTATAAGTATTCATAATGGTGGTGCTTTATGTCTCCCGTCTTCTCTTATGAAAAAGGCGAGTTTTGGTGATTATATCGGACGCGTTCGCTGATGACCCTTCACAGCGCCCAAATTCTGTGGCCTTTTGCGGTTCTCATTTCTATAATCTTCTATGTTACACGGATTTTTTATCAGTGCCTTTTGGGATTCTGGTTCTGTTACAAGGCATGTTTAGTCTTGCATTTCAACGAGTTTTTCTGTCGTAGTAGCCTTGAACAGAGGAACTAGGATTTTGTTAACAATATAATGTCACAATTTTAAGTTCAAACAGATTTGCCGTCTGTGAATGATATCATTTTCTTGTTTTCTGAGAGAAACTATTTTCTACTTGCTTGGTGGCAGGCTTTTGTCCTTGTTTAGTACTGAAAGAAGCATTTGGGCTGATAAGCTTTAGAATTTAAAATTTTTGTTTCTTGAACTTGAATGCAACTCCTTTGCAGGTTCATCTTTGGGTTTGGAAATGGATTCAAATATTGGGTTTCAAAAGCGAAATGGTTTTGGCCTGGTGGTAAGAGCTGGAAAACCTGCTCTTTGTCTAACTAAGAGGAGTAGGTCCCGGAAGTCTCTTGCTAGAACCCATGGCTTTCGTCGACGAATGAGAACCACCAGCGGAAGGGCGGTGTTGAAGCGTCGACGTGCCAAGGGAAGAAGGGTTCTTTGCACCAAGTCCCACCCAAGTAGTGGGAAAGGTGCCTAATTAATAAGCTCTAGGTCATTCATTCTCATTATCTTTATCTTACAAAGTTGTTCTACTTACAAGCTTATGTATGATGATAATTCAACTTACAGAACATCTATTCTGTGTCTTGGTCTGTTTCATTTATTCAAATTTCATTTTCACATCAGTAGTTCTATTAGCTATAGCTATACATGTTAGTTATGTCTGTTACTGGTGAAAAATGAGATTCATCACAAAATGCCTACAATTTAATATACAATCTATTTTCCATTGTTTGTAAATATTTTGGTTTACATCATCAATCATAAATCTTCTGAATTGCACCAAGCAGCTACTTCTTAGTGGGTGATAGAATTGGTTCATTTTCTCCAAAATTTGCTCATCCCACTCAATAACCTTGATTTTGTAAGGTGTAAGGAAAAGCATAATCCTCACGAGGACCTTTCAGTTTTCATGGTCTTCTTTCCTATCATATAATTCTGTTCCCTGCGCTTTTAGGATTATAGTTTGATAGTTGTTTCCTGCAAGGATCCTTCTTGTGTTCAAGATTTGTTATGTGGCTGCTTTGCACGGTCGTTTGAGCAAGGTTACTCATTTATGTTACTCTAATGCGCCTAGCATCAGCAACATCCCAACAAACAAATAAGAGAACATTTTTCAGAGGTGAATAATTGGATGCTGCCGTTTGGAGAGATGCTATGCTCGCCAAAAACAATATCACTACAAAGCAGTTCCTTTTTTTCTTTGGTTAATATCCCAATTTTTTCTTTAATTGGGAAGCAAGCATTTGGGATAAAACATAATGTGCACTCGGAGTCGGGTTACATTAAGCAGTGAAAACTGTTAATAGTAATCTGGTTGGAAATCGAAATATGAGGTTATTTGTTGTTAACATGTATGGTAATGAGTAGAGCAAAATTTGTTATCGATGTATTTCATTTATTATAAATTAATACAGCAAGAGAAAAGAAAGGATAGAGCACAGCACAGGGTGAAGTTTGACAGAAAAATTGCTGTATGCTGAAGTCCGTCCAAAGTCTATCTACTATGTAGGGGTAAGGTTGTGTATTATATGACTTCTCCAAATTCTGCTTCACTGCAAGATTTCAGACTGGATGTGATGATGACGATGATGTTGCTGCTGAAGTAAGTCCAAAATTTTTGCTTTTACATGGTGGGATAGATACCTTGCTTCGCAATACCACAAAGACCCTTCTTGGATTTGAAGTTTCTTAACATCCTTATGTATCCATTCTCTCCCCAATCGCTTCCCCACGAATTCTTCACTATCCAATACTTCTCGGCAGGTGTGCTCCCATAGCCAACTATGGCAACAGCATGGTTCATCACAGTTCCACAATATCCTGTGAAGACTCCTCTTTTGTAGAACTGAAAAGCTGAGCTTCGAGCGTCAATGACAGCAGAGACTGGTTGGCGAGATACAGCGTTTAACAGTGCCCTCTCATTGTTGGCAGGTACATATTCATAGCCCCTGATCCTAGCAACAGAATCCTTAGCCTTTTTCCGCTTGCAAGTACCTTCGTTTTCTTCATAAGGGTATTCGGCTGCAGATGTGAGGCCTTTATTTTGGATGATGAACTTAAAAGCCTCGTCTAGAAAACCTCCATTACAACCCTGGCCATATTTGTCACAATCAATTATTTCTTGCATTGAGACAGGGGTCAACTTCCCTGTTGAAATCTTTGTTATCCCTTCTATTGACGCTGCCACAGAAAACGCCCAACAGGATCCTACAAATTTTTTAACAGTCAACGAAATTTTATATCCTTGGTCTAGAACAAACCTTTATGAAACCACAATTGATTGGCAACTATCCTCTTGAAAAATGATTTTCGTAAGTCAGGCAAGCAGAGTCCCATACCGCATTTTCCTTGGCTCTTGCCTCTTGGCTGGAGTAACAGCTCCACGTTTTCTCCAATCTACTCGGCGTGGAACTGAATTTACTTTCCCATGACTGAAGGGTGTTGTTGGCGACCTACTAGGATAGTGAGTGACCTTGTACTGGTTATATATTGCAGAAAACTCTTCCCTAGTCATGTCTACAAACCGATTAATCCCAAGTTTGTAGGTTCTATTACTATCCTTGTTAAAAGACTCAATGAACTTCACATTCTCCTTGAAAATGTTGTAGCGTTGCTCCTTCTCTACTTCGTCATTGTACCCACGATTGTACTGAGACATCCAGGTTTCGTGCATAGTAACCATGGTAGTATCATTGACATCATTGAGTGCGTGCAAGCAGACCATGGATGCCCACGTCGCCATTGCCAATACCACGAAGCGAAATGGTTTGTTTTCCCGCAGAGAATTAGCCATTTGTGTTCCTTGAACGTACCTAGCTTCTAAGTGGAAGTTCTTTCGAAGTTTTTATAATCAATCGGTACACAATGGATCATATTAAGATACGAGTATTTATATCTTTGGCTTGGCTCCATTGAACATTAGTCACAGACATCTAGAAAATAAGCAGAACAGACAGAAAACAATTACCTAGTAACTCCGCCTTCTTGTTTGCAACCGAAGTTTGATTCATATTAAGGCCTTAGGATGCTGAATTTTGGTTCTGTATGTTTGCTATATGATTATGACTAGTTTCTTAGCATTTTACAATAATAAAACTTGCATATATATGTTTCTTTATTATCACCGCATCAGATGCTTAGATTCCTCGGAATACCAGAATTCTGCCGTCAGTGGCTAATTTGTTGTTTGGTAATCAACCCCGGACCGTCAATGTTGATCCAGGCTTACGGGTAGTCCTTTCACATACAAACTGAGCAAACCAGCATTTATGGAGGAATTTCCCTTAGTTATTTTATTCTTGTTAACAAGAATCCTACTAGCTTTACGCAATGCATAGTTCCATTGCAACGAAGATTCAGGAGAAAATTAAACAAAAAAACTGTTAAAATTGGTAATTTGTATTGTCCTAAACTCCATGTATTTGACACTTTATTATGATGTTACCAACTTCTTGCCTCATCCACAATGGATTTATATCTTGAATCGGCGGTGAATCTCCAACACAAAGCCTATTTGGACTTAACCGCTCTCTTAAGTATATGAACGGCGCTGATCATTTGCTATTTCATTGAAACTTATGAGAGTGATGATGTACTCGGAGATTCTTGAATTAGGGCCATTGACTAAAAGAGCAATCTAAAATGATATTTCTTATAATTATATGCAAAATGTACATATAGAATTACGATAATTTGCTATGATAATGATAATATATATTGTAATCATTGTAAATATATTTAGGTACTAATTAGGTTTTTCCTTGTTTAAGTATGTAGATGGTGATAATATATATTGTAATTAATGTAATTGGTCTCTAAGGCTTTTAGCCCTCTCAAATTTACTTTTGAGGTGTGTATTCCCTAATTTCATCTCTATCTCTTATTTTCAAGTTTGGGTACCTTATTATTCACACTACATTTTTTGGTTTCCATCGTTGATTCTCACACTATCACCCATCATATTACTATGATTTTCGAAGGTTTGAATTATGATGTATCAAGAGATGTGTAGTTTTCTGAATTGAATACTTCTTTGGTGAGTTGTTAATGCTGAGGTTACCGTACCTATCAAACAGGATGATGAAATAGAAACTAAGTTAACTAAGAGGATCGATCAATGATGGAATCGGTCGTACGTTGCATGAAGAGGTCAATTGGGCAGATCTGGTGTGGCAGAAAGTTGTAAGTCCTAGAGCTGCTTTTCTATTGTGGTTGGCTATTAAGAACAGATTAAGAACAAAAGATCGGTGGTTTGGGGGTTTCGATCCCATTTGTGTGTTGTGTAATTTAACTGAGGAGAGTCGAGACCACTTGTTCTTTGAATGTGAGTATTCCAAGGTGGTTTAGAGTCGTATTCTACATTTGCTTGGTAGATCCCATGCCTCCTATATGTGGGCAGAGGTATTGACATCTCTGATATTGGAAACTCGATCCGGGAGGCTAGATAGTGTCATAATTCGGACGGCTTTTCAGATGGCGGTTTATCACTTGTGGAGGGAGAGAAACCACAGGCTTTATAGGCAACAGGAACATCATAAATATGAGTTAGCTGATAGTATTGTTAATGTGATTCGTGAGGTTCTCACTGTTACTGGAAAGCATGAGGCTCTTAGCATGGAAATGAGACGGCGATGGCATATATAGAGTATAGTAGTTGATTTTGAGCTGTTATTTGTTTTGGTTTGGTGTTTACACCGTTTCTGTTTTTCCTTTAGTAAGGATTGTACAGTGTAGACTTATTGATTGAACATTTTAATTTATTTTCAAATTTCAAAAAAAAAAAAGAGAGGATTGATCAATGGAACAACAAAATTCATTAGATTTTAGCTTGGTTTCATAATACTTGTCAACCTATTATTAAGCTGGAATTTGTTCGTTTTGAATGTGTTAAAGATATTTGATATTTCTTATAGCCATAATATGTAATTTTGCATGATGTTCATCAATTTCAGCTTTATCATTGTATTCATTGTTTGCATCAATTGCCTGATCATACCATTCACAATTATGTTTCAGAGTTACAAACCTTATGGTATCAATTGCCAGTTTATGATCCAGATTGATCTGATGTAGATCTGAAAACTCTTACCATCAATTTCAGCTTTTATCATCAAGTTTTGTCCTTTCTGATTCGGATACATGAACATAACCAATAGATCTGAAAACTCTTAAGTGCCTCACGCTTGGCTTCCATCCACTCAATCCCTCTTAAAGGGTTATTGTCTCCAAACTCCTCGCAGGTGAACGATTTAAGAGGTAAACCACACATGCAATTGCCTTTTCCCAAAACTCCCAAGGCATATTCTTACTTTTTAGCATCGGCCTTGCCATGTTAAGAATTGTTCTATTCTTCCTTTCTACAACCTCATTTTGTTGTAGTGCTTTTGGGACCATTGTCTAATATCCTTTTCATAAAAATCTTAAATTCATTAGAAGTGAACTCTCCACCTCCATCGATTCTTAGAGTTTTAATTTTTTGTCCACTTTCTTTTTCAACAAGAAGTTTGAATTTTTTAAATGTCTCAAAAGTTCATTCTTATTCTTCAAAAAAATAAACCCCCGTCTTCCTCATGTAATCATCGACGAAGGGCACAAAATGTGAGCACTCACCGAAAAATTGTAGCTTGATAGGATCACACACATCTGAATGTACAAGTTGTAGAGGTTTGGATGCTCATGAAAGTAACGCCTTTGGAAAGCTCTTTCTTCCATGTTTTCCAAGTAGACATGTCTCATACAATTGATTGGGCTGGTTGATTTTGGAAAATCCTTCCACCGTATTTTTTTATCCTAGCATTTTAAGCCCTTCAAAATTGAGGTGCCCGATTCTCATATGCCAAATCCATACAGTATCCTTGACATAAGCTTGTAAACACTTCGCGTCTGTAGTTTTCAAATTTAACATAACCGTTCAGTTTTTGTCATGGAAACTTTAGCAACACATCTATCATCTTGATTTCAAAGGCACAAATAATTGTTCTCCATTTTTACTTTGTTCCCACTCTCTAAAAGTTGGCCAATGCTTAAAATATCGTTCTTCATTTTCAGGATGTAGAAGATAGTGTGGAGAAGTTTATAGTCTCCATCTTTTGTTACCAAAATCACCGAGCCTTTGTCTTTAATCTTTGCCTTTCTATCATCTCCAAAACGAACATTTTAGGTCACTTTTGTATCCAACTCCACAAATTTGCTTGTCTTTTATCATAAGGTTGCTTGCATCGTTTTTGAGATACCACGTGACGTCTTTTTCGATGGAGTCTTCCTTTTAAGAAAACAAAAGAGTATAACATTCTACCTCCTTATGCTAGATAAAATTCGTCTCCTCGTCACTACTCTTAGTTTGATATTCCCTATAATAGTGATCGTTCTTCCTATATGCATAGCATTCTACTTGGGTTTTATACTTTCTCCAAGTATTATTTCTTCCTCGTCTACGACCTCTTTAAGAACTCTTGTTTTCACTTTCATGAACTGAATTTTTCTTGCCTTTTTATTTACCGCAACCATAGTCCCTACAATAACCTCAGCCTCTACCATGACCTTGACCTCTTCCTCCTTTATCATTTCCCTTATAATTAAAGGAAAATTTTGTTTGCAGAAAATGCTTCACCAGTTCTTACTTCATGTGCTAACAACGATCCATTTAACTTGTTGATGGTCATAAACTCTATTTCCTTTGATTCTTCAATTGCCACTACCATATGATTGAACTTCACATTGAGATAATACAAAATCTTCTCTACAACTAATACTCTTCCAACTTTTCACCGAGCCACTTCATTTGATTCACCACCGTCAATACTTGAGTAAAATAATTTGTTATGGACTCATTCTTTTTTAACAAAATCGACTCAAACTCAGCCCTTAGAATTTGGAGTTGCACCTTCTTAGCCCTATCAAATTTGACCAAGAAGTCTTTAAAATTTCCCAAGCATCCTTGACTCTTGTTGCATTGGCTATCTTCTCAAACATGTCATCATCTATCCCTTGATGAATAATTGAGAGTGCACTTTGATCTATCTTCTTTGCTCACTGCCACGCTTCTAGTTCAGTCACGATTGCAATATCCTCTTCTTCGGGATCATCATGTCCCTTCTTGACAAGGATCTATAAGTCATGAGACCCAATTATGGCCTTCATGCATAGTGCCCTTCGATCATAGTTTGTTTTGGTGAGTTGTAGATATTGGAAGGTGATATTAGTTTTGGTCGTCATTTGAACAAGGCACTATTACCACTTTGTTGGAAGCTATAGAAGAACAAGAAAAGAAAGGAATAAGTGAAAATTTTTGTTTCTATCTTTCAACTTTTTATCTCAATCACATAACATCTTATTACAAGTATTTTTATAGGATAAATATCAACTAGTAATCAACAGAACAAAAGACTTTCCAGCTGAACAACTTTTAATCAAATAGCTATAACTTTCTTTAAAAACCTCCAATGAACTTGAAACTTCCACTATTTAAAACTAGACTTAGTAAGTCTTAAATTCATATTTAGTTGACCAACAAAAGCATCTATTTCTGCTTTAGGGTATGGAGTAGCTAGTGATGATGGTACCAAGTATTGGCTGGTCAAGAATTCATGGGGAAGTAGCTGGGGTGAAAATGGATACATAAGAATGCAAAGAGATATTGATGCTAAGGAAGGTCTATGTATTGCCATGCAAGCTTCGTATCCCAGTGCATGAACCCAGTGAAATGGAAGCTGAATGCGTATTCATCTTCTCTGCTTTTAGAAGTTTTATGCGATGATCTATACCTGTATATTCTGCCGACTGTGTCTATGTAATGTAATGTTCCCTTTGGTAATCAAACTTCAAGCTTATTTATCTGCTTCTTGTATATTCAACACAATATCGTTTTAAAAGTTCTGCATAATATATAATTACCCAATGACTAAACATAGTACAAATTATTATCAAGCGCAGTAATATCTTAGAGACGGTAGCCAACAGACTTGGTTTACGCTGTGCATGGCTCTTTCTTGGTTTTATGAGGTATGTCCACCTGATTTCACATTGTCTTACTGAAAGCATTTGACCTTACCTCCATACCGTTTTTCATGTTATTGTGTTTCGAATACTAAGTTTAACCGTAGAATGATATCTCAACAGTTGGTCCATAACTTACAGGTTGAAGCTGCTGTACGAAGGCTGGGATAATTTGACCCAACGACAATTGTTTCTAAATTTAAAAATTAAAAATATGATACAACATAACTATTTAATTGTATTCTATAATTGCTAGTGTAGATATTAAAAAAATCTCACTTCTTCGTGAATTTATCTTGAATCGGATCTTTTGGCTTAACTTTATCTCAGTTTTGCTTAAAGAGTAGCTCCATTTTTCACCTTGAATTGGTTAAAATATTCAAATTTTCTTATTTTTTGCAAAAAATTAGATCCAACAACCGAGGATCTATGGCTGACTGATACTGCACACCATAATTTAGCTATTGCAATTCTTTTTCTTGATAGCAGGTCACAAAGTGGACCATCTAGAAGCTTATTGTATATTATACTGCTAAAGGTGATGAGCTCCAGGTAAAGGAAAACACATCATTCTGTAAGAACATTAATGTCAAGCCTCAATTTATACCAGCCACACTAACTAATTACACTTCTTAAATGAAATGGATTTCCTCAATGCTAAAGTTAATTTGTTCCCTTTCTAGCTAATATACTAGTAACTGCGATGCCATTGCCACACCAACAAGCATCTGAAGCGAGAGATTTACCTTCTTCACATAACTGAAATGACAAAACTGCCACAATCATCTTAGATTACGTTACGGTAAATCTGTTACGTTAGATAATTTCCCAGTCAAATTCAGAGGCCTCGGGCTTCGACGATGATATAAAGTCCTTTCCTTTCTGGGGACTGAACGCTGGGTCAGGGGTGTAACGGCAAGCTGCACGTTGATGATGGTCCTGCTTTGCCGCTGCCCTTCTTTTCCCAAAAAAAGCCTCCACAACCTGTTTCTAAAGCAAAAGCATACAAAAGGGTGAAAGGGGATATCATCAATTTTCAACCTTGTACTCTGAATAGTTCAGTCAAATGGCAGCGATAATACAATGGTATAGTACTTCATCACTAGTGTTCTTGATTCTAGGATTTTGCAACAAAATTGTGCTAATTCAAAAGGTCTTATAAGAGGCAGGAGTCAATGAGAGAGTCACACCTTCAGAGGAATGCGTCTCTGTGTCTCACAAACACCATAAGATACTTCACTACCATCCACTAAGATGCAGCTCTCTTCAAGTTTTGTTTTAGTAGATAATCCTGCATCAGTCAAATTGCTCTCCAGTTTCCCTACAACAATATCAGATAAAATGGAAAATATTACAATTGTTAATTGCTTAATTCAGTCAATGCAAAAAGATTTTAGATAACAATGGTAGCTTAATAGAGAAAAAACTATAAAATTATATGATAAATGATAGCCCTTAAATTGCGGTGTAAGTTCTATCTTGAGGGTGAGCACCTTCGTCTAACTTCTTTTACTCCATCTCATTCAGCATATTCAGTATCTTTTAACTTAACAAGCATGCTAACCATCTCCAGACAAAACAGTGAAACAAACTAAAAGAAAATCACATTAACCAATTGGAAAAGGACAAGAGTTGACCAACCAGAGATCCAAAATTCTTCATAAAATACCAACTAGGTTAGAAAAGACCAATCAGACTGGAATCTGTACTCTGAACTCATACAGAGATAGTGAACTGTGTTATTAAGTAGGATAACAATCATGAACAAGATAGACAGACTCAAAGATGCACTTGTTACATGGAAATTGATAAAAGCATATGAATTACGTACAAAGAAGAAATAATAAGCAGTAGAATTAAAAATCCTTGAAGCTCAAACTCATGCAGATAGGGCTCAGAACCTTATATGGCCCTATAGGCTACAACTACAAGACTTTTAAGGTTCACCGAGGATCAAGTCACATAGAGGAAGGGAAACAGGAATGCAGCAGTAAGAGGAAAAGAATTATGAAGCACATACTGACTATCTGAGCTGAGGAATTGCCACAAGTCTGCTCAAACTCATAGCAATAAACCAAGTCGGCAGCATTTGTAGAAGGCCCATCTAAAAGCTTTATTTTGGTGAAAGAGCTGCTGCAAGGTGGTAGGTCATCGGAGGCTGGTGACCTCGTTGTTTTTTGATATTGATCATTTGGGTTTTTATTTGACTTATTCAATTCATACGGACTTTCATCAGAATGGTCTTCGTCTAAAGTCACCAATTCATTTTCAACCATCAAAGCAGCTTCTTCCAAATATGGATCATCTTGTAGCACCTGAAAACGTTCCTTAGAACAGTTGTTGAGTAAATCAATTTTATTGCAAGGTTTCTTCCTTGACCGCTCCTCACCAATGCCTTCCACCAACAATTCAGAGGCTACATTAGTGGATGATTCAGCTGCTGCCCCTTGCACCACATCAACGAAGGACTGTGGAAGAACTTGTGCAAAATCTGAGCAAAACTGCCTGACATTGCTACCCATAACTTGCAATTGATCTCCAACATGTTCAAATTCCTGTTCAAGAATGAATTCAATTTTATGAGAAACATAAGCAGCACAGAAAGTGTATAGGTGCTACTAAAGTGGGAGGGAGAAACAAAACAAGCAAAATCAGGAATCTATATCTAGTTTTGAAGGAAGACATGAATGAATATCAAGAACTCCAATAGTCTCACATCACAGGGAAACACATCAAGGATAGAAATTGAAATGGAATTTGTGAAAAGAAAAAGAGAAGCCATTGCTTTGTAGACTTAGTCAATGCCATCAAAGAAAATGATTAACCCATCAACATTCCCAAAAGGTTCATAGAAGCAATCAAGATAAACCTGGAACAAAACGTCATCCATCTCCAGGCACATATCTTCAAACTTCTGGTATATATTTCCAACCCATGTGATGCCTTTATATTTGTTATCCATCATGAATAAGTTAAAAAGCTCTAAAATCTGTGCTGGATACCAAGGAAACTTCCTTATATTTTGATCACTTATCCAAAGATTATGCAGCTGCATTTAAAAGAGAAATGATGATAAGCTGAGGTTAAACTCTAATAGAAGAACCAACAGACACTGGCAAAGAATAATATATCCAAGGACGAAGTTAATGCTGATTAATTAAAAGCATACTAGGAAAGGCTGCAGCTAATCGGCAAGGTTACTTCTTTAACAAGTAGAGGTAGAAATTAAAGAAACCATAAGCCAGTACACAAAACACATTAAGGCAGCAGCTCAAAGTACGTTGATGTTGGAGGAAAAAGGTCCATATCATTTTAGTGACACATAACTTGTGCCAGTATATTGAGATGCTGTTACATAACCAACAAACTACTGAACAACCAAAATAAAAGGCTCACTATTGCCAGTGCCTTTGGGAATTATAAGTTTCTCTAGAAGTCATGTAAGGCAAACAACAGAGTGATTTCAACTAAATCCTGAATATATGCACCATTCAGGATTCAATCAATCGGATATTGCTGCATCTCTGTTATTAAAGTTTGTTATGTGAGTCCCTTACGGTATCTGTACACACCAACCAAGAATTTGATTGCAACTATCAGCAAAGCAAAAGGCATATAAAATGACAAGGTCATAAAAAGCATGACAATAAGATACATTCTGATTGTAAGTAACTAGTTGCAACAGCGATCAGCTCTCCCACTTACTAATCCTAACGCCTTCCCTGATCCTTGCACAAAAGCATTTGCACGTGACACATTTGAAAGGGTTGACATGTCATATTAACTTAAAGGCAATGTAAACAGTGGAACAACAAAACAACATGAAGTTATCCTCTAACCCAACTGGGATTCTCATCAATAATTGAGAAATTCTTTACAACGCGGGATCAGAATCTGAGCCTTGATAGTTTCAAGAATGTCAATTCACAAGGTCTATCCGTGGCTAATTGAATAAAGCAGGAAGTCAATCTAAGCCACTCCAACTCGGCAACTTTTTTCACAAAAATAACGTCATCAGTTTGAAAAAAAAGAAGTATAAAAAAGTTGAGAACTTTCTTTCAAATTCGAAAGGGTGGGAAAGAATAGGCATGGGTGGGAAGAAAAGCCACGAGGAAGCAAAGCAAAAGTCATGAGCAAACAAGCCAAACTGAAGAAAGTGACGAGTTAGACAACTTATAGGTGACAACATTCACATGATCAACAAAAGTAAAGAAGAAACAGTGAGAAAGCAATCAAAATAAATAGACAAAGGGAAACAGAAGGAAGAAAATAGCTAAATTCAGGCGATCAAGCCACAACAAAAGAAAGGGTGTTAAAAGGGAAGTACCAATTAGAAAGGAAAAAAAAAGGAACAGTTTAATGCATAGCATGAAACCCGCTGGTAAGATTCAAGTTTGAAACTTTGATCGCTTACAGGTGCTCTGGGTCGAAGCTGAAGAGTAAAGCAGCATGGGGTAGTTACGGGAACGACCAGGAGAGTTCACTTCTTTGGGAAGAGAGAGAAACTATTAAACGTGTTTTGTTACGGTACGGAGAAAAGTTACCCTGCGTGTCTAGATTTTTTTTTCAATATTATTTTATTTTATTTTATTTTATAAAATTTTAGTCATTTATTTTACGTAATTCATGTAAATTTTAATACGAAATTCACATAAATAAATAACTGAGATTTATTAAACATAATAAAATATTATAATATTAAATAGAGGAAGTTACATAATAAAATATTATAATATTAAATAGAGGATTTAAACTTCTAATGTCGAGAGTTTCCTACTCTTTTCGAATTTTTATTTGTTCATTTTGGCCAATAAAAAAAAATTATTATAATAGTTGACTAAAGAGGAAGCCGTTGATAACAAAGTACGATAACGTCATCCACCTTTTTATATGAGAATCATATTTCATCTCATCTTTCTTATCCTTTTTCTCTTTTTGATTTATACTTACTTTGCATAATCCCTTCTAATGTACTTTACACAAATTTTACGGCCTTCTATTTTGTTTCCAAAATGACTACATTAATAAGTGTGTGTGCATTAGCAGAGGTTGATAATTGGAAAAGGACCACGTTTGCGCAATTTATGACTTCAAGAGTTGATTGACCCTAAATCAATTTCAAGATGATTTTATGGGCAAGACTTCTAAATTTTATAGGTTATTTGAAAATTTTTGAATTAGATTCAATTATATTAATAAGATATTAGATTGAATTTAATTTATACCATTTAGAACAAATCTAATAATATTAGAATTGAAATAAATTATACCGTTTAGAACATAGTCAAAATAAATTCAATCATTTCATATAACATTTTTTTCCTTGACTAAAAATATGAAATTTTCTTAATTATTATTAGCAAATTGAAGATGTAGTGCATAAATTGATACAATTTGATAAAAGGATTTTATGATTTATTAATACTTTGCATGAATTCAATTCCGATACTTGAGGGAGTAAATTCAATTTGTAAAGGGGATCAATTTTAATTACATGCATGAATTAAATCCATCCCTTTTTTTTTGTATTTCCAAACATTAGTTCAATTCAGGTGTTTCCAAACAGCCTGTAAATTTTTTAAAACATTACTAGTAACTCTTAAGCACTTTTAAAAATTAGTTTAAATGTGAATTTGGCTTGAATTTACTTTCATGTGACAACCAATCGGGACCATTATGATCAACTTCCAAGTTCAGTAATAAAGTAAATCATCGACTCAGTTGTTAACCGAATCATTAATAGCTTAAATTAAGACATTTGCAACTACCAACACAATACAATTAGCAATACCAGCAGCGCTTCAACGTCCAAGTGGCACATTTCTTGGGGTTCTTAAGACCTACCCATGTCAGCAAAAATCATACGGACTGCTGATGAGGAAATCGTTAGCAATTTATGCAATCACCTCATTTACTAATTCCGATGCTTAATTGAGAAAATAGCAATTTCCCACCTGATTAGTCGATTGCTCAAGTTCAGAACTAAAATCAGCAGGGAACTTCTAGCTGCCTCGGCGAATTCTCATAATACTTTTTGACATTATCACGTGTATTCTTAAGTCAACTTGAGGATGATACCTTTTTTTAAACGTTATTTAGTATTTATTGCACGATCTATCAACAAATGTCTTTTAGAGGCAAACGCTATCAGAGCCTTAAAAGTATATAAAAGGGAAAAAAAAAAAAAAACTTGCAAACTGCTAAAACAAAATCTGGGTAGTTGAATACTAGTGTCTCCGTATCCAACAATCACTGCACTGCCCCTATCTCCACAACCACAAGATATGCTAATAGGATGCCCAAACTTCAAGAGGCAGTGTGGATAGGGGTGAAAGGGCTCACCACAGCGTTTCACCAACGAGACAGAAAACATCACCACCAACATCATTAGTCAGTTAATAGCACCCACTCAACGATTGCGCCGTCAATAAATCAAGTAAATGCTAGTTAAGTAAATTGGTATAGCAGAATCCAATAGAAAATTCATCTCAGAAAAGATAAACCAAAATCCAACTGCTTAGCCTTCTTCCTCAAACAAGTGTAACCACCCAAATTAATATTACCCTACCAAGGAAACGCATAAACAACAAAGGATCTTTAAGGACGAATGAAACAAGAGCCAGAAAGACTCACGACCAGCTGGTCATCTAAATTACCCATGAATAATTTCAAAAAGAATCACCCAGCAACTACAACAGCCAATATGCCTTGACAACACATACTTGTCAGGTATTCAGGGACGATAAATATAGGATAGCAACAGGAAAGATCAAGAAAACATAGGTTTATTAAGAATCCTATCGCAAAGTTATCAAGGAAATTAGCATAAAATCACCCTACTATGGAAAGCAGAGAAGATAATTCAACAGCGTTTGATAAAGTGGTGGACACTGCATATTTCAGTAATCCAGGAACATATGGCTAACATCTACCAACAAAATTTGCCATATGACATATAAGAATATCATACTGTAAAGAGGAAAAAGAAAAACAACGCATATCATTAGATGTTCATATACTTGAGACTTAAAATCCAAGTAGTACATTGATCATGCACCAGGTAACTATAATTACATCCACGTGGAGCATCAGTTACACTTCTAGAATGTGACCAGCATTTGCAGTTGATTTGCCCATGCTCCATATGTACTTAAAATAAGAAAGTTTCACGACAGCATACGATTCCATGATGTAAATTTCTTGTTTATGATTTTCTCCTTGTGGGGGAAATGGCCTAAACGACATGTCACATAAAATATTAATGCAGACCAGCAAAGAACTGAGAATGCAAGCCTGATACAGCTCAGTGGGGCCTAACATGAACAAGTTCAGATAAATTAGAGCATCAGAATCTTTGAGGCCGTGCACATTAGTTATCCTTATTGATTAGCAAAACCGAAAACATGTTAAGGATTAAGAATGAAAATTGTGTACAAGCTCCTTCATCATTCCTTGAGCTATTTGGTAACTCAGAACAAGGACTACGGAAGTATGTGGATATAAATGTTTTATTTTACTTGATTCCATATCTACAAGAAAATGAGTTTCAAATATGAAGAATTAGTCACTTACCAGCTGCGTTGTGCAGGAAAAATTTGTAGACAATTTTATAGAAAGGATAATATTAATAGAACACTAATAATATAAAAATAAACTAAACTGTTATATGTTACTAAAGTAAATTCTGTTGTTTGGAATTACTAAAACATGTATTGTAAAAATTATTACTAGGTTATAGTCGGATAATTACACAGAAATGTTTGGGAAGTTGTTCAAAACAACTTTTGTTTCAATTGTCTGAAAACTAAATCACAATTTTGTAGCATACATTTGCAATGCCTAATTTTCAAAATCAAACAATAAAACTAAGAAAAAGGAAAAGAAGATGAAAAAATCTAAAGAAATATAAGATTTAAATGTTAACAATTGTAAGCAATTGAACTTAACTCTTTTGTTTTATCTTATCAGTCAACTATTTTAAGTTAAATACTGTACTAATCCTCCTTAACTGAAGGGCTACAAAGTAGTGGGACCCAAACTATTAGTTTTATGTTAAATCCAACACGCAAAACAAACTTATTAGTCTGGGGCCCACTAGAGTTATTAAGAAAGTTATACCAAACCTAATCTAGGGCGCAAGCTTGAGACTTTGTTAGCAACTTTATTTCTGTTCCAGCTGGATAATAGGTACATAGATGTGTAGATCATATATTAGCCAAATTGATACTGAATATTAAAAGGCGTAAAGCTACATGAATTCAACCACGAAATCAAGAAATCAAAATCTTCAACCAAGCATCCATGAAATTCTCACACACCTGTAAATATGCAGAAATAAATGTACACTACTCAACTTAATCAATTAGTAATTTGCGCATTGTTCAAAACAGAACTGATACAGTCACATCGAAGTAAAACAGTCACATATCAACTATAAATTTCTCATATAAAAAGTAACACAAAAACATATTAATCTGCAGAAGACAAGGTTTCTACTAGCTAAAGAACACAGAGAACCATAAAGGTTCAGCACTCCTTCTGAATTCACGTAATGGAAGCAGCAACTAAAGCACAGCAGTCCACAAAATAAAACCAAAGATTTCATTGTCTGCATTCACGTAATCACCACAACCATTTAAAGCATTTCAGCCCAAGAAGCTCTCATGCACCTGAACCAAACATCCATCAGAACTCAAACAAGTAATCAATATCAACAAATAAAAGGATTACATGCAAGTTAAGAAAACAAAGCATAAAATAAAGGCCATATTTGACCCATTCCTCCTAAGCAGGTCTCCACCAAGTAGACGTAAACAAATAGATGGTGATATAAGTTGGAACACCTTTAAATAGTAGCTTAAAAGGAATTTGTCCCATAAAAAATGAGAGAAATTTAGAAACAAAGAGGATTGTGGCAAAAGACTAAAGATCGTACATAAAATAGAATGAATTTCAAGAAGAAGAGCTCAAACTATCAAGAAGAACTACCACAGCAATCTTGGATAACTGTACATCACTTCACAAACACGTCATCAAAAAATTTCTTAATGGAACCATGCCTATGACCTACTGATAAAAATCTACACCACCGTCAGGAACACATCTCCGACAACAATGCAATAACATACACCGACAATGAAACAGCAGAGAACAGAGGTTAGCAAAACCAATACGCAGCAAATCATAACTCCCAAGAGAAACCCAACACTAGGCCAACGTAAACAAAACAAAATTTACCAAGTGTAGATAGCAATAATAGTTACCTCAATAGTAGGGAGGCACGCCCTGATACATCCCACCAGGTGGAACTCTGGGCGGCATAGGCGATGGTTGGTGCTGTTGAGCCAACCCATAAGGGCCAACACCATCAGGATACGCACCGGACCCCATTCCAACTGAACTCGGCGGCATCCTATACCCAGTATTACTCATTCCACCATAATCACTGGAACCCGTCCCACCATACTGGGAAGCCCCATACACACTACCATAACTTCCACTCCCAATAGAAGGCGGCAACGAGGAATTCAACCCGTGGCTGGTACTGGTCAATCCAGAATACCCGTAACTCGGAAACCCACCAGGCATACCACCATATTGCGAACCAGGCATCGAAGACTGTGGCTGCGGTGGCTGCATTGGTTGTGGAGGTTGCATTGGTTGCGGTGGCTGTGACATATCACCAGGCCCTTGAGGCTTCGGCTTCTTGTTGTTGTCAACAGCCAACTTACATATTACTTGATGCCCATCAATGTTCTTGGTAGGGTCAGCAATGGCTGCTCTAGCACCTTCCTCAGTCCTGTAGATAAAGAAAGCAAATCCTTTTGTTTTGCCAGGACCTTTGTGAAACCCTAACGGGCCTTCTTCAATTTCTCCATACATCGCAAAGAATGCTAACAATCTCTCAGAAGAGAGCTCGAAAGGAACGTTACCCACATAAATCTTCCTCAATGAAACGTCCACGCTAGGCCCGGAATTCGAAACCCCAGCCGAGGCCAACTGGGTCACCGTCATGCGACCGTCAATTTTCTTGCTTGGCTCTTTAAGCGCCAAACGAGCGCCGTCCACGTGCTTAAACGTGGCGAATCCATAGCCCTTGGATTTCCCCGTGTTCTTGTCAAAGATCACGATGGCTTCCTCCAAATCACCAAAGGTGGAGAAGAGGGCGCGAAGACTGTCGGATGTGGTCTCGGGGGCGAGGCCGCGGATGAAGAGCTTGCGGAGAGAGGTATCAGCGTCGGCGACTGCGCGGACAGAATCAAGGACATCGGAGTGGAGGACAGCGGCGGTTTGGAGGATTTCCAGAAGCTGGTCTTTAGAGAAGGGCTCGATGATCTTGCGGATGTCTTCGGGAGTAAGCGGCGAGGCTGCGGCGGCGTGGATGGGACTGGTGGTTCCGTTCTCGTCGGCCTTGCGTTTCTTGTTAAAATCCATGGCTGTGAAAGATTGTCAAGTGATTGTGATTTTGGTGGTGGTGCGTGGTGGAGGTGGCGAAGAATCGAGAGATGATTGAGGGTCTTATGTCAAATATAAACCCTAGACGATGGATTATCGAGTCGGTGTGACCCGAAACTCGGAAGCAAAAGGCCTAAAATGGACCCATGTTTTGAAGCCCAAATACACAATACTATTGCCTTAAACTTGCCCTTTTTTTAATTTTTTTTACCCAATTTCCTCAATCCATTTTATCCCTCATATCTCGATTCCATACACAAATCCATAACTCATTCTAAACCCAAATTAATCATAATCATATCCAATCACCATTTATATCATCATAATACTTCAATACCCAACACAATTACATCTCAACTATACTCAAATTTATAGTTCAATTTAATACATAATTCCATAATTTACTTACATAATCCAATTCCATAAACAATCCCAAACACAATTCCATACATAAATCTCTAATTTATATACATCATGAATTAAAAGCTTAAGAACATAAATGGCTTTCCAAGCCATAAACAAAATTCAAAGTATAC
>JANITX010000002.1:64678847-64692842 GCA_027564395.1 Erythroxylum ulei
TGGGGAGCTCCAGGATATTGTGAAGAATAATAATAATAATAATAATTTGTATTTATTATTATTCAAATTTATTATTAGAGTTGAAACACTGTTACTGAATAATCTCCACCACTCCTGACCGGTTCAAATTTTTTTGGGTCGGATCAAACAGTCCGATCCAGTTTTTAAAACCTTGTAAAAAAGGGTCTCTACTAATGTTTTGTCACTTGTGTTAGACGATGCTACTAAATATACCATTAAGATCTATGTTATAAGATTTCTTTTGAAATGCTAACTTAATCAACTCACTCTAATACCATTTGATAGTCCCTAATGGCACTTAAGAAGGGAATGGGTTAATTGGATGTTGATAAATTTTAAACTAATAATTCCTAACTTAGCACTTTAATGATGAAAATTTGAAATGAAATAATGAATTTCAACAAATAACCCTTTTCTACAATTGCTCTCAAGACTCTTCTTAGATGTCCATTATGACTCTTCTTTTGAAGCGAAGAATACCGTTTGTACAATTTTTACTAGACAATCTTCATTTACAGTCTTCCTTCTCGATGAAGAGGAGCAATATTGTCACTTGGAATACCCCTAAATACAATAGATAAACATCCCATAAAAATTTTATTACTCAAAATATCTTATCATTTTGATAATATTAAAAAGACTTATTTACATAAACATGGATAATATTGCTCAAATTCTTGATAAACACTTAGAAATAACATGGAATTTATCATATACATCTCAATATGTATACGATAAAGAATGTATTTAAATTCTTATTTCATAAAAACTATAACCAACTAATTGACTATAAGGCATAAACTAACAATTGTCTCCATAAATAACATTTATATTGGTGTCCCCTTATGTTGCATCATTAGGTAAGTCACCTTGTCTATCTTTAAAATGCTTAGGAATAGATTTGTTGCTCATTGTCACTTTTTCCTTCATATCATTATTTGCTTCTTTTCCTAAGGCAAAATATTTACATTTTCACTAAGAAGTGCAAATGATGATGTCATCATACATACCTTATTTAAGATAAACCTACAAAACATTAATTTTCCTATCAAGCAATAACTTGTTGTTTATCTTCTAGTGTTGGTCCCAATACACTTCCCCATCTCCATGCTTTACTTCTTTGATCAATTACTTCGAAGTATTGAATTTGGAGATGAAAGTTAAACTATGAGATAAGAATTCACCAATAGTTGACTTTCCTATAAGTGAAATCTATTACATACTTATAGGAGAAACATTAGGCATTATGAACTTATTTAAGAACAAGATCAAGAAAGACAATTGAGTATTACTTATAAGGGACAACACTCTATTGGGATAAAACAATATCTTAGACATATTCTTTCCCTTTCTTTTTGTTTATGGAGTCTAATCTTTAATTTTTTAATCTCTCATATCAAAACTTCGGAATATAGTGAGGATTTTCTAACTTGAAATCATGTTAAGATAGTCATGGTTGGAATGTTTAATGGTTTCCTGGCTATATGCAAGAAATGGACAAAAGGTTTGTAAGTAAATTATAACATGACACTACTAGTGCAAATCATTAGTCTATATGTTACTAATTAGGATTCCTCTATAAGTGCATGGTTGAACATGTTTTAGGTCCCATGAAAATGCAAAAACTATATAAAAGGATGGCAAAAAAGTATTATTAAATAAAGACTCAAAACTCATTGACTACCATCCAATTGCCAAGAAGCTAATTTCTACTAGGTGAATGTAACATACTCAAATAGAACAAGTATAATTTGCTTATTGAAAGAGGAGTTATGGTTTAACTTAATATAATATATAAAATAAGTGGATTTGAGTTTATTGTTGATGTGTTTATTTTCTAGCTGCAGTAAAGATCAAGTAGATAACTGCATCTATCTTTTTTATAGTATAGTTTAGTGAGTACAAGTATTGATTTCCATGAAGACTAAAAGTACCAGTACTAGCTGTCTTTCTATTATCTAATATAAAAAAAATGGATGATTGAAATAAAAAAAGATAAACTGAACTATATTTACTAATATGAAATAACAAACCAAAGCAACGAGCATAAATGAAATATTTAATTGAGAATTAAGATGTAAATGTAGAATACTTCTATAATCTTTAGATAATTGAATTTATCTTGATTCAATTATTGATACAAGTTGTTTGGATTAGAAGAAATTATAAAGTTATAATTATATTCTTTCTCCATAAATATAGCTCCTCTTATTCAGTTGATATATCAAAATCTCTTTCTGATCAAAACTGTTAAGAATGCATTAATTCATTCTATGAAATCTCTAGATGGATTTAACTCCAACCAAAAAGATTTATGTAAACCTATCTTTAGGATTTCATGTAACTCTTATTATTCATACCACGATCTATTCATACATATAATTTCTTAATATATATATATATATATATTCTTTATATCACAATAGTTGAGTTAGCTAGTGAATAGTGACATTTTAAAGGAAAAATATATGCTTTAATGAGTACTCGATATTGTAAGTTGTCCAGCATTTGTGGGCTATAATGGCTAGAAGTAACTTATGTATGTTGTCTTCTTATAACAGTATTGCAATCTTTTACACCTTTCTTTACTTTCTAAAAAATGAAAATTTAAATTTGTAAAATATGAAGCATTCTTATGAAAAATTAAAACATCATATAAAAGTTAAAAAATTAACATCCATTTCAAACACTATTTTCTAACATATCAGTGGTTATTATAATAAAAAAATAGATCTCTTAAGTTTTTTTAAATAAAAAAATTGTATTAACACAAGCTAAGCTTGACAAAATATACATCTTAATAGCATGAGTCTTAGATCATATACATTCCAGCATCTCCTTATCCTTGCACTGAGTTTGTGATGCTTTTCTTTGCCTAGAAGGAGCTCCCTTTTTATAATGTAATATTTTAACTTTTTGTACATTTCTCGAAATTATATATTGCAATTTAATAAATTATACATGTAACTTTTTGATAAATTAAGTTTCATTATCAAATAAGTTTGTTTTCATAATATAAAATTATTATAAAATTAACTACTTTCAAGTGTTTCGATTTTTATATAAAATATAATTATTTAATTATAGAATAAACCTCTCTTTCATATTCATTATAAAATTACAAAAAAAAACGTTATTTGATATTCAATTTAAGTAGAATAAAAATATTTAGATGAAATAGAAAAACTGCGTAAAATTCCAAACTTAATTCTAATTATTAGTATCATAAGGTTCCAAGATTCTATCTTACACGCAGATGCCAGCTGAAAAGCCAAAAACAACACTTATGCTATTTACACCGTACAGAATTGAAAATGCACATCGAGTCTTCAACACCAACAGCCAACAGGATTTTGTGCTCTCAAGAAGACGAGCTAGAGGAATCAAAGAAAGCCATCCTCCTTCTCTTGTTAGGAAGTGTTGTTCTAGGTGAGTAGTCTGGTGAAGCAGAGCCTTTCTCCAAGACAGCAGTTAAGGCCCGGTGGATGGATTTCCTGAGCAGCTGTCTTGCCTCAGCATCATCAACAACATTATTGTTTCTGCAGCTGCTGAAAACGAACTCTACCTTTAGACGGTGCGCCAAAGTTGATATTTCTGCGTTCACTATTTTCAACTGGAGGGTTTCAATTGCTTGTCTAATGTCAGACAGAAGCGAGGGTCGATAATCACAACAGAGGGATGCCACGAAGGACGATGTTCCGTCACCACAACCATCATCATAAGCCTCAACTTTAACCTCATCATCATCCATTGGCATGAGAAGTCCTACATTGACTTCCATTGCATTCTTCTTCAGTTGTTTCAGATGGCTAACGACTTCAGCAAGCAATGTGGCTTTGTCCATCTGCAGATCAGTCAAATAGTACTGAAGTCAAAATAACACACAAACGTCAACCAATTGATCAGGGCTACGCTAAAACTTCTATTTGGCGGTCAATGACATATTTGTACTAGTGACATACCGGGCAGATATGCCTCCATACGTCAAAGCTACCTGCAAATATAACTTGGTTAATTCTGAAAACAATTGTCTCGTTCATTCCTAAACTATTGTTTGACTTCTTAACATTACAAATTGCATATGACAATAACGTCAATATCAGAAGATAAAATAAAACACTGGCCATAGTTACTTAACATTGAAAATTGATAACTAATAATAGTTAAATATTTAATGTCATTCATCATACGAAACACTTAATTTATTCATAAGTAACGACAAGCATACATAGTCGGTTGGGTGGCACTTTATTATATTAATATTTAATATAATAAAGTGCTACCCAACCGACTATATATGCTTTGGCTCTATGCAGCATTAGTTTATATGATAACGTGCTGTACAAATGGTCCAATGGGATTATTTATTGTTCAACAACCGCACAATTAGCTCACATATTGCAGGCTGAACTAATCTGCAAGATAAGCTGAGGTAAAGAGGGTTTCTATGCTCTCATCAAAATACGTCTTTCCTTTTCTTTCTTAGCCATAGTAGTCTTATCTAGATTCCTTTAGATACAATCTACGTGAAACACTAGAACGATAAAGAATGGATCAAATGGGATTATATTACTCAAATATACTAGTTTTCAGCAGTAGTTATTAGATTTTGCAACGAATACTCCACCTGTAATGTATCACAGATCGTTTTCAGGAAAATTACCTGACCGGTAAAACAGCTTATATTCTACGTCACAAGAAGCACACAATACAAACTAGTTGAATTCATCTACTTAACATTAATTGACTTCTCATCCTAACTAAACAAAAATGCCACATTCCATCTTGCTCTACCTAGGCGTTGCAATTCTAGAATCAGCATTGGCTTCTTAATTAGTTTCAAAAAATTTCTAAAAAACTCATCCAAAGAACACCAGCATATTAGCTATAAACAGCACCTTATACGTGCTTTTTGCGTCTGTGTAATATTTTGGGGTATTATTCTACTCCAAAGTAGGTGTCTCATCAACAAAATTTGGACCAACCTACTTGGGAGTTAAAAGATCATCTATGTATCATCAGAACTAAAAATTCACACTTCATATGCTTGGTTTCCGTAAGTGATCTAGCCCATTTTGATAAGTTTAGATACATATTTTACGACATACAATCGAGCTAATACTATGAATTCACTAGTGAAAGGATGAGTATAGATTAGTAAGGCAAAGAGCAAAGAAAACAAGGTTAACTACCTTTTCAGGGCAGGGCACGAGACCGCGCAGAGTCACGAGGTGGGCATTGATCCTTTCTCTTCTTCTCCTCTCTGCTTCACTATGGCTCTTCAAAGCAGCCAAAAGCTTGGCCTCCGACATCCCTTTATTCCCAACTCTCGCCTGAGTCTTTACAAGCTCACCCTTTTCACTATCCAACACCAAAGCTTGTGATGCAGTCGATGATCCACTTCGCAATAGCCCACTAAAATCTCCTAAATTGCTGGAAAACGGCTCCAGTGTTTGTTGGACAAAGCCGGAACCAAACGAAGAGTTAGTGTTATAACGGTAATCAACCATTGGCAATTTAGCTACGAAGAAGGAAAAGTACTTGAAAAGGGTTTTCGTTTTATGTATTCTATGAGCCAAAAGTGCAAGAAAGCAAGCCTGGCGGGCGACTGGTGGGAGCAAACCAGAAGGAGAGCTTTTGCAGAGGGAAGTTTTGTTTCTTAATAGATTTGGTCAAGACTGTTGTGGTTGTCGTGGTTCTGGGTGTGATCATACGTTCCATAACGCAAAAAAGACAAGCTATTGGGGTTCAAGGTGGTGTTGGAGAAAGGTCAGAGAGAGAACATCCACATTTTCTTCTTGACAGCCTTGAAGAGCATTCTTTCTTAGGTATGCTTGAGATTCTTAGAAAGCTCTGCTTGTCTTTGGGACAGAAATTTAGACTAGGCTTAAAACTGGCAATCTGTGAAATATTGTACACAGAAGAGAGAAAACCGACACTCGGAATCAAAAGGCTTTACATAAGAAGCTTGGAGAGACTGCAGATGCTTATAGAAGAAGAGAGAAAGGTTAAACAATGGATTGCAATGAATGGGAGGCAACATAAAGACTGAGCTTTATAGTTTCACTGTCAACGACGTACTTTGAGTATTGCCTGAAGCGGAAGTTATAAAGTCAAAGGACCTAACTAACCCTGATTAGAGTATCCGGAGATGCCAAGAAAGCTCTAATTTGATTGGATAATCATATGAAATATAGTGTGTTTTGGCAGTTCTTGAGTGGTTATACGGTGTGGAAGATGCCACAAGGCTATTAGGAGATCGTAAAGGAGTATGTTTAATGAAAAATACAAAAGTCAGAAGGAGCCTACTCAATTAGTGACTAATTGGGGAAAGACAAGTGAAATTTATTTAACCAAAGTGACGTGCATGCGCCGCCAACTTTCTTATAGTCAAGCTCGTTTAACCTTTAAGCCTGCCCTGTGAAGAATTGTCAAAGAAAGATTGTAAATTTGTTCAACGTCATGGCATCACAACTTGTGCTCTCATGCATCCTATTGAAACTGAATTCAAGTCGGGGACAGGAATAATCAGATTATCTCATATATTACTTGGTGTTTATTTCATCGGTTCAGCATAGAGAAGTGGAAGTATCCATTCAATTACACTAGGTGTTATGGTCACTTTTACTTAGTAGGTGGCTGGCTGAACCATTCAAATTTGGTAGGCACAATGCAGAAAAAAAAAAACAGATATTCCTCTTGTTTAATTAATTATATTACCTGTTAGGTGTTTGATTTTGAACATTAAACTTCCTTTTGCCGTTTATAAGATGTAGTTGAATTTGAGATTGTCGAGGCCAAAAGACAGAAGAAAAATATAGATTAGTCGGAGGTGTAGAGGAGCTGTCGCATCGGTTTGTGGTTGCTAAATGTTTGCTCTAGCAAAGTCTCAACAACCCTTCCGTGGGTCGTTGGCATCAAGATTCCTGCCTATTTAATTAAACAGCAAATCAACGTTTTGCTTCACACAAAGGTTCAACTCTTTTTTAAACGGGAGACCTTTAAGAGTTTTGGAAGTCTATCACACTTTCAGGGCTACGCTGGGTTCTATCACCTCTTAAATTCTAATTTTTTGTATATCAAATCTAAATTGGTTACCATGCCAATATCTAATCTGAAGTATTGGAGAACCTACTTTAAGAATCTTGTCACATTTATGAAGTCAATTTTGATTTCTCATCCAATTTAATATGCATATGAACTGAAAATTGGTTTTGACCACTCAAAAAACTATTACAATCTATCATACAATACCGTTAGACCACAATTATAATTAATAATGGAAGCATTTAAGTTACCTACTGAGTACTGATACTGCCATCTTTAATAGATAATAATATGGTTTCGGTCAAGTTCTCACGTAAGATCTTAAAAAATATAAAGTTAAGCACTTGATATATATTAATTTCTTAGACCAGACCCTTACAGGATGTATTTTTTTCTTTCTTAAGCTTACTTGATATAATTAACTTCGTGGACCAAACTTCTCCAACATATATTTATTTTCTTCTTAAGCTTACTATATGTTAGGAATAACTCCAAATAATGTATCCATCACCATTTTTTTTAACGGTAATGATTGCACTCAACGCATAATATTGAGATCCATTGTTAAAACGTCATACAAGAAAGAAGGAGGGCATTACCCCCATTCAAAACCAGACATAGAATTAGCTGCCCTAGCTATTATATGGGCAACTTGATTTGTTAGCTTTCTAACAAACGCAAAAGAGATCATCGATAGCTCATAGACGAGAGCTTTACAATCCTGAGTAATCATTGAAAAATATGACGAAAATATATGCTTAGATGTCAAAAATTAGGTAACGACCTGGCAATCTGTTTCCACGCATATTGGAAAAAAGGATAAGGTTTTGATCCAGCTCAAAGCTTCCCGAAAACATAGTGCTTCGCCTACTTATGGATCTCTCCAACTTGGGAGCGACATCAATTTACCCGCACAATTTTGCCCTTGAGAGTTGCAAATAATCATAACAAGGCCATAATACCCATTCTACAACAAAGCAATATCAACGTTACACTTAAGTTGATTTGGAGCTAGAGCCACCCAATAAGCTAGAGAGCCTGGACTTCGTGGTATGAGAACAACAGTTGATGTCTTTGCTGCCTTCCATTCAGAGAGTGTCGTCCGTGCTAGACTTAGAATGAACCGATGGGGATGAACATGCGATGTCCACATTACTTCATTGCGATAAAGCCACAAACTCCATATTAACATAAAAATCTCCTCCTGGTGTGATTGTGGGAAAGACGAGATCACACTCGTAAGCCATTTATGCAAAGATGAGATAGCGTGCTAGCCCACAGTCGATAGAAGCCAAACGGATTGGGCAAATTCATAGTTATAAAATACATATAATGTCGTTTCCGAAGTCTTTTTACAAATAGGACATATGTCATCTAAAAGCATATACCGTCTTCTTAAGGTGGCTCTGCATGGAAGGATATTACGTATAAGATGCCAAATAAGAATCTGTACTTTACTTGGGACTTGAACTTTCCATATTTTTTCCCATGAGAAGCCAGCAACACTAAAATTTTCATTAGCCATCTCGATGTTGAGTTTGTAATCGTCTTTGACTTGGTATTCACCTTTCCTATTTTTAGTCCATACCCAATCATCTGAAATAATTGAAAACCCAACGGAATCTGTAAAATGAGGTTTGCATCTCATGGGCTAAACGAATTGCGAATCAAAGGTTCATTCCATTAGCGTCCTGCCATGAGATCGACAACCATATTCAAGTTCTGGTCTTCCAAGAATTCTGTCTGAATCGTAGGATCCCTATCATCCATCAATCAGGAATCCCTCTAAATATTGATGGTAGCACCATCACCAACGTGCTTTCAACATCCCTGAAGTAAGATGGGCCGTGCTTGACACATACTGCACCAAATCTGGCTTGGGTTGCTGCTGAGAAGTGCTGTGAAAAAGTTAGAGTTTGGGAAGTATCTGGCCTTCAGGATTTTTGCGGCAAAGGAACTGGGATGTTTAATCAACCTCCATCTTTATTTTGCTAGTAAAGCAAGGTTAAACTGTTGCAAATCACGATATCCTAAGCCTCCATGAACCTTTGGAATTGCTAGATTTCTCCAACGAAGCCACTTGATACCATTGTTATCTAGAACTCCATTGTGCCAAAAGAAACTATTCATTAAAGTTTCCAAGTCCTTACATGTATCGACGGGTAATAGGAAAAGGGACATGATGGAGTTTGACATAGCTTGAGCCATCGTTCTCAACAAAATATCCTTGCTAGCTTTTGATAATAATTTTGCTTTCCATCCCTGCAACCTGTTTGTTAATTTTTCCACCACATAATGAAACACGTGTCTTTTATTTCGTCCAATAACAGATGGCATTCCCAAGTAGCTATTGTGACCATCTTGCTTATTAACACCCAAAATCTGACAAACCGAGTTTCTGATTGTCTCTTCTGTATTAGGGGTAAAAGAAACCCCAGATTTTGAGAGGTTGATTCTTTGCCCCAAAGCTATCTCATATAGATGTAAACACTCTTTCAAATGTACAACCTCTTCTCTTGTAGCTCGAGTAAAGAAAAGAGCATCGTCGGCAAAAAAAAGATGAGACACCGGAGTGGCCCCTCTTGTGACCAGAGCACCATGAATACGACTTGTGCATGATATTTAGATAGAATGGCAGATAAACCTTCCGCACAAAGTATAAAAAGATATGGTGAAAGTGGATCTCCTTATCGTAAGCCCCTATTAGGAATTAAAGGACCATGCTCTTCAGTAAAATAGTATGAGACAGATGTGACTATCCTCATAATTCTGGTAACCCATAACTCATCAAAACCCAATTTCATCATAATTAATCTCAAGTATTCCCATTCAATTCTATCATATGCTTTGCTCATGTCCGTTTTTAGAGCAAGGAAACCAAGACGACCTTGAGTTTTCCTTTTGAGTGAATGAAATAATTCATAAGCCACAATTATGTTATCTGTAATCAGTCAGTTAGGAATAAATGCGCTCTGGGTATTAGCAATTAACTGCGGTAGAATTTATTTTAATCTATTAGCCATCGCCTTGCAGACAACTCGATCAATGACATTGCTGAAAGAGATAGGATGCAAATCAAAAATTGTCTTTGGAGTTTTCTTTTTTGGAATAAGAATCACATTAGTGCGATTCTGTCCAAGCATCGAAGTGCTTCCATTTAGGCACTTTAAACACTCATTAGTGACCTCCGTTCCCACTATATCACATCACCATTGAATTGTCGACCATTTATTTTGTAACGTATAGAAGTTTTCATAGACTTGTTTGGGCTAATAGTACATTTTGAATCTTATTGTTTACATCAAAATATAGAATAGACCATAAAGTTTTGAAGCATTCAAATTGAAAATTAATATTTTCAAAACATTCAAAACGGAATTTAAGTAATGGAAAATTTAATGGGATTAATTTTCGATCAGTAAAATATTTTTTTTAATGCTGACATGATATTATTTTTATCTTTTAATAAAAGTAAACCTCACCACTTCATGATAAGTGAAACTCACTATTTGAAATATATGACAGTAGATTATACTGCTATGTGACAAATGAGATCTACTGTTTGAAATATATAACAGCAGACCCTAATCACTATTATGTGACAATGATTGTTACTTTCTATTTAATTTATAAAAAGCTATTCATATGACAATGAGACTTGTTTTTTATTTAAAAATATAAAATTATGTCATGTTAATATTAATATGATATTTAATTGATGAAGAGTTAATTTAGTCAAAATTTCCCTTCAATTTAAGATTTGTTCTGGATATTTTGAAAACGTTACGATTTAATTTGAATTCTTTGAAACATTTGAGTTAAAGTTGTATTCTATTATAAACATTAAGTTTCAAAATATACTTTTGGCTGACTTGTTTATCTACTATCAAGATTAAACTTTCTAAGAGGTTGACTCAAGCTAATGAATTGAACTTCACAAATAGTAGTCCTAGGTTCCAATTCTTGTTTTATATTTTAAAATTTTTTTATCTTTAATTGGTTCCAAGAGTTCAAGTACTAAGGAGTTAATAAATATACTAAAGAATAATTTTGAACTTGGACCTGTAATCATGGAAAAATGTTAGGTACTAATGTAGTATCCTAAATACGCCTCAAGTTAGCAAAATTATGTTTAATTTAAAAAATGAAAAAAAAAATTAAGTTAATCTTTAAGAGTTTTTTTTGGCTGTTATTTTAATTTACAAAATTAACAGTAGCAAACCACATTTATATTTTAAATTCTAAATTCTTGCTTGTTCGAAACTATAATACTTATTCAAGTTTATTTTTTTATACTTATAATAATTATTAAAGTTTTTATTTTTAATGTAATTTTGATGAGCCAATAATTACATGAATCTAGCCCAGTGCCGAAAAGTTGAACATAATTAGCCAAAAAGAAAAGGCCAACCAAGTCGAGCATTATTTATCATCTTATGGCTAGTTAAAGGATCTAGGGGTCGAACTAGCTTCTTAGTTTTTGGTTGTAACCATCTAATTATCCAAAAAGACAACTTAAAACGAAAAGAATATAATAATGTAATTTAAAAGTTCCATGCTCAATATTTCCTCACCTTTTATGTTTTTATATTCTAATTCACAATTTTCGTTTTGTCTCACTATATTGAAGATTGGAGGATTCAATCAAATGCATGGGGCCTTGTGTCTAACCACTCTTTTGACCTTTTCTCCAACTCATTTCATTGTTGGGCAATTTTGTCCTTCCTATAATATTGGATAACATTAATTTTATTTTTTGATTTTTCAATAAATTATCAATTAAGTTATGTAATTTGATCCGGATAAAGGTAATAAAATGGCCCAATAAATTATCTAAATCAATAGGTTGAAATCCAGGGGAAAATGAATCTGGATTAGTGTGAACCGGACCTATATCGAGCTTATAATAGGGAAACCCGATATGGAAGCTATATAAAGGTTAAGGTCTCTTACAGTTGCTCATATCAATCGTAAGCATACGGATTCTCTGACCCATTAAGAGCACTTACGTAGTGAGAAAACCGTAGAAAGGCGTTAACCGCGCGTCCATGAAGGTTTTCTGAAAAGGTCCCGGGAGATTGGAGTTCATTTCAGCCTTAAAAATTGCTTCGAAAATTCAGATGGAACTTAAATCAGGTATTCCATATTTCCTTCATTTTTAACCCTTTTATAAACGATTCGGGACACATAATAAGGTCTATTCTATGTGTTACATTCACTACATGACATAAAACAATAAAAAATTGACTAATGATACTTTGAACGGAATCTATTCCCCTTGGTGTTTGTATTATCTTTTTTAATGTTAATTTGTGTTTAAAATATGAAATTTTCTTTGCTTATCTTTTGATGCTTTTGTAATCCTGTTTTAATTAAAATTTTAGAGTACCAAAGAAAAAGTCCAAACATATAAGAAGCTCCAAAATGTAGCAATGTAGGAACATTATTTTATTATTGTGTAGTTAAGGTTGGCGTGGCTCCATGAGTTAACGGACATGAGTGCACGTGCCTACCATCCGTCCCTACACGTGGACAATCATGATGAGAACACATGTCGGCGTGTGCGGTACACGTGTTGTACAATGCAGGCACGTATACGCATGGGGATGCGTGCGCGGCATGACCCATACTCATCTGGCACACGTTGACTAGTGCATATGCAACACACGCGTGCCCCGTGGCCACGCGCAGCATGACTTCGGCTGACATTAGCGCATAACACTGTAGTGCTGACGTCAGCACCAAAAAAGAGGAAATTTTTAGAATTCCTGTAAGGGTGCCCTAGGTCCTTTTGGGTCAGTTTTTAGGTTGGGGAATTTTTTAAAGTGATTTTTCTATTTTTTGTTTTATTACATTAGTAATTGGATTCCGGAAAAGTTTTAAAGCCTTTTTAAGCTAGTTTTGAGTGCATTTTTGTGCTCCGAACTGCACACAAAGGAGACACTTAAGGTTTCGTGTCTCATGTAGAGGTTCAGTATTTAGGAAAGTACGATAGTCACTCTTATTGAGAATTTTTTTAAAAAAAGTTTTAAAAAATTTAAATACAATGTTTTCAGTACCAATATGTAATTATTTGACTGTGCATTTGATTTTTTGCATTTAAATCTAATTTTCGCATACTTTATGCCTATATAGAATGTGAGGATGACATAAATATATATGCCTTGTGTTTGTGGACTTTCTAGGGTACTAATGAGGATGTAGTCACCAAAGTGGTTTTTCAAGTCAGTATTTTGGATTGTTCTGCTCACATATTGGGGGATATCTTTGGTCTTATATTTGGTTATTCTACCCACAAGTGTTGACCTTATATGGGATCTTGAGGTGTATATAAAAGCATTAGATGGAGGAAAGCTATTGCTTGAATGATCTACTTACCCATAGGTGATAATGTCATGAGAGTTGATAGTTTGTACTCTGATCGCTTTTATATGGAGGTCTAATTGCATATATTATGTATTCAGCCCACAGGTGTTTCATAGTATGTGTGATCGTATTCTCAATTTTTGATATTGTCTTAATGCATTAAGTATCGCTATTGTCCTGCATTTAAACTAATTTTTAAATTGTCTTTTTTTATCTTGCATTCACCTTTTCTGTAAACAAAAATGTTGTCACGATTGAGACCTTAAATCGTTTCAATTTCAAGAAGTGGAAGAAGGATGTGGAGTTTGCCCTGGAGATGGTCGATGTTAGTATGGCGATGCACATCAAGAGACTTTCTCCACATACTGATATCAACTCAGAAGCTGGTAAAGTAGCTACGGCAATCTTGGAACGATCAAATAGGATGTGCTATTTGACCATCAAGAGGTCGATCCCAGATCATCTACTGAGTGGATTACCGGATTTGACCGTAGCAAAAGAGTTCATGGATGGCAGTTCCCAGATATACAAGGTGTCCACTCATACGGAGCAGAGCACCTT
>JANITX010000002.1:64777508-64794853 GCA_027564395.1 Erythroxylum ulei
TACAGTACAACTGTATAATATAACAATATGAACTATTTTGTAATTTTTAAAAATTTTAGGGACTATTTTATAAATTTAAAAAATGTCCCGAAATGATACTCAATATCAACCGATATCGGTACAATTTCATTCCAGAATTCAATCCGATACCGAACAAAGCATTCCTCGTAATTCTTCTTTGTAGTAGTACTAGAAACTTTTTCAAAGGTGGCCCCATCCTATGCTTGGTGAATAAAAGACATGACCTTTTGATGTTTCTTCTTATGATCTATAGAAAATATTTTTAGGCTTGTTTGTGAGTAATTATATTTTCAAAATTCTTGTAATCATTTTCTACAATATCCTATGCACCAAGTTGTACCTTCATATGAATGCACCAACTATCAAACTTATCTTTTGTGAGCTTTTGGACTTGGAAGTGAATCATTTTACCATCCACCAATGTTTCTTTTATTAAAGCTATGATACCAATTTGTTGGATATATGATCGGTTCTATTCAGCTTTCAACTTCTACTTCTGAGGTGATGACGATGATTTGTCGGGGAATTTGGAGAAACATAAGCGGAATAGTATGGAAAGAGTACGGGCAAGGAGCCGAGGATGTAGTCCTCCTATTTCAGTGGCAACAGAAGAAGAAATAGATGGAACTAACCAAAGGAGGGTTGGTTGAATGTTAATACCGATGCCGCATGCTTCCGGGTGAGAAACACGACAACAGATTAATCCAAGTTTTTTATTTTTTTTTATTTAGCTTCTTTATAATGGGATCAGGATCAGCGTCATTATCATCGTCATGGTCATGATCCGGATAACAAAAAATCGATTGACATGGGCACAAACAATGGTATTGAAAGCTTCGAAAAACAGAAACTTTGTCTCTAAGCTCCGCTATCTTCTCTCTGACTCTCTCTTTACGCTTATCCTTTTTAGTCTGTATGGAATGGATAAATGTATGATATAAGTATATGCCCATGTCTATATATCCATATATACTTGTAGACATGGCAACGGCTTCCTTGTTACAACCTGGATGTGGGTATCCTGGGAGATTTACCAATAACGTTAATAACAACAATAATGCATGGAATGTAGCTTCGTTAAATTCCACTTTGCATCCTTCGTCATCATCTTCCTGTTCTTGTTCCTGTTCCGGTAATTCTCATACCTTCCCTTGTTGATCTCTCTCTCTCTCTCTTTTTTGTTGAGAAGGTTTATGATTTGTCTGAAATTGGATTTTTACCCCTTGAGTTACTGGTATTGTTGGGGTTCTTTAGAAATTTTGATTACAGTGTATTGACATGTTGTGAATCATTGGTTTGAGAATCCTAACGTGAAAGTAGTGAACGAATGTTTTCAGTTTGGGGTCCTCTTAAGAGGTAGAGATTCGTAATCGGAAGTGTCTTGTTGGTGAAAGGAAATGTAAGGATTTTTGGAGTATTGAAATCGTTGAGTTGCATTAAGGATGTCAGCATTTGGAGGCAAGATGAAATGTATTACTTTGAATGAAGATTTGGTTTCTGAAGTAAGCTAGCTTAGTTCTGAAGCTTGTTTCTCATTTGATAGAAGTGGGATTTTATCCTCATGCTCTTGGAATTTGGATTTGACGGTGTCCTCCGAAGAACACAAAACTTGCGTGACACATCTTAAAATGGTATTGGGCTGTTGCACTTTAGTGGCAGACCAATCTCACCCTTACCTCTTAAACGCATGTTGGATGTCAATCAACGTGTTTATCCCTTTGGAGTTCCTGAATTCATTGAGATTTTTTTATTCTGTTAGGCAGCTGACACAAGTAGTGCTCATGCTATGCAAGCTTTACCATATTATTGTTAAACTTGACTGTTAAAATGTCCTCCTTGTAACGCTATCCATGTTACTATGCTTTTAAAAAATTTTGTTATCATGACCTGATCTAGACACCTTGGCCATTGATCGTGATCAATACATTCAACAAATTTGATTCTTTCCTCATTTGCATTGTTTATGAATTCCTTACAAACATTGATTGATTTAAGCAAATAAATATGCCTCGGAAATTTTTGGAAGTGTAGACACACCTGTGCATACATCCTTAACTGCATGTTTGGACATATGATTATGTATTGCAGGTTCTAATAGTATTTGGAAACATCAAGACCTTAGAGCTCAAGCTATGAATGCGCCTACTCGAGGCAATCTTGTGTCATCTAGCAGATCTAAGAATGGCAAAGATGAACCTGATCATCTTCTTGTTCTTGTTCATGGCATCTTGGCTAGGTACAAGTATTTGTTACTTCATAGTATTATAAGCAAATTCCCCTTCTATTTCTCCCTTTCGTTGCATTAAATGAAAAAATATAGTTGAGACTCAAGGGAAAATGAGTACAAGACATTTGTTCTCACTTGACAATGGCAGAAGCTAATTCTTCTGGTCAGCTGGATGTATCTGTGTTCATGATTTTGTTTGTCCTAGAATATGTATGCATGAATTTCTGGTGCACTTTCCTTGTTTCATTCTTTCCTTGTACTCCTACCAGTTGAACACCTATTGACTTTGTTTTGGGCTTCTGAGAAAAGATGGTTATTGAAGCATAATACAGCTCACAGACACCAAAATGAACTGAAATTAACTTCTCCATAAATTTGTATTGTTTGTATCCAGATGCGTCAAAAGCATCTAAGTCTCATTTGGTGCTAGATATTTCCTGATGATAGTCATCCACTGATTGCTTACAACCATTTTCTAAATGACAATTTCAACAGATTGAATGTGCTGTGCAGTTTTACTACTTAAAATGTTTCAACATTTTGATATACTATGCAACGTGTTTGCACTTCCGGCTACACTAACATTCCTGGGTGCATTAAGATTATATATGGCTTGAGAAAAATTGAAGCAACAAATCAGTAGTTTTATCACCATGGGAGTGATCTACTGGGTTTTTAGATTAAAGAAAGGACTGTTTCTGGTGCTTTTTACCTTTGAGGTTGTAGTCCAAATTGTGTTTAATTTGACCATGTTCCTCAAATGCAGCCCAAGTGACTGGATATATGTGCAAGCAGAGTTGAAAAGGCGTCTTGGGAGAAACTTTCTAATATATGGTATGTTTTGGTCATTCACAAATTAACGTACTTATTGTATGCAATTCTTAGTGGTAAATTTTAGGTGTGACCATAATTAAAAAGTAAACATCACACAGATTAGGGGAATTGCCTTATCTTCCATGTGCAAGAAAATTGGGGCTACTGATTGAGAAGAATTAGATACAAATGATGGAACAGCAAAGAGCTCACTTGGGACAAGTCACTGGTCTTTTTTGATTAATAACAAATTCTATGGAAAGAAAGGGCAAGGATGGTCTTTTTAACTATAAATTGTCCCTAAAAACAAAAGTGACTCTCAAGTTTTCAACATATTATTTAGAGTAAGGGGCTTACAACAATTGGCTTTTGACAGCAAGTTCATCCAATAGCTACATTAAAACCTTCTCTGGGATTGATGAAGCTGGAAAGCGACTAGCAGAAGAAGTGAGTCTTGAAATCTCTTTGAACATAAGCATGCAGATTTCTCTTAGATCATCTGATATGGCGAGTGGATTATGAAGAGCCAGTCATTGTATGATCAATGACGTTCCTACCTATTAATCTTCTCATATATGTAAACAGGTAATGCAAGTTGTGCAGAAGGCAGGGAACTTGAAGAAGATTTCCTTTTTAGCCCATTCTCTTGGTGGTTTGTTTGCAAGATATGGCATTGCTGTTCTTTATTCAAAATATGCCTCAAGTTTTGGTCAATGTGGTGATCATACTGATTCAGAGAGGCCAGATTCACATCCTGCTGCTTCTTTAACACGAGCTACAATTGCTGGGTTGGAGCCAATCAATTTTATTACTTTGGCAACGCCCCATCTTGGAGTTAGAGGAAGAAAGCAGGTTTGTTTTGAAGGGTGTTTCCTCATACGTATCTTTGCAGCTTGTAGTAATGGTTCAGGCTGGTACTTATTGGCGTCCAATGAGGTTCCCATTTTTCATTTGAAAAGTTATATTTTTCATCGTTCTTTTTGATTTTGAATTGTGAAGTATTCTCATATTCTTTTGCACTAACTCTTAGGATTGGGATTATTCATTTATGCATTGCATAGTAAAATAAATGAAAAAATTTCACCATCTTGTAGTTTTGTGACTTCCGAATTCTGATCTAAATAAACTTGGGACGTTGTGATACAATTACTAAATGCCTTAGGTGGACAAAGTTGGGATAATAAAGAGCTCTATAAAGGAAAAAAAAAAAAGGACAACTTTGAAACTCGTGTATTAGCCTCTTTCAGATTTCTAAACTTAATGTGTTCATGAGAAAACTGCTGGATGTGTTAAGTAATGATTGGTGCATGGGATGAGTTCAGGTTGGAATTTACTGTTAATACGAATAAGAGAAACTTTTTTATAGCCATTTCTGTCAAATAATGTAAAAGCTACATTTGTTGCTTGTCATTCCATTCTATACTATTAAATCTGCGGATAATCTCTTCTGCATCAACAGCATCATCATTATTATCCTCTCAGATAAATACTTCATCTGTTGTTATCATATCATTGTTTATAGTGATTAACTATAGTCAAATCTCATAACCGTCTTAGGTTTCTGCTAATGAGTAATTATGATCTATCTCAGCTTCCATTTCTCTTGGGCATAACCTTTTTAGAGAAAATTGCTGCACCATTAGCCCCTTTTCTTGTGGGCCAAACTGGCAGTCAATTGTTCCTCACGGATGGTCAACCAAACAAACCACCTCTTCTTCTTAGAATGGCTTCAGATTGTGAAGATGGGCAATTCATGTAAGTAGGCTGCAGTTCTAAATAATTGGAGCATATACTATTCTCTGTAGCAGTCAGTTTTTGCTGTTCACCTGTCTTCTTATCCCTTTTTCTGTACTAACTTGCAGATCTGCCCTCGGTGCATTCAAATGTCACATTGTTTATGCAAATGTTTCTTATGATCGTATCCAACTGACTGTGTGATGATTGTATGCTACTGTACATAAACCATGTCCGTAAACGGCGTCTTTATGCAGTCAAGCTCCCTTGACACAAACTAGATATGGTTGGTTGGCGCACTTCATCCATAAGGAGGGAGAAGGAACTTGTGAAGGTGAAAATGATACTGTAACTCTCTTTAAATCTAGTTCTTGCTTTTAATTGTTTGATGGCTGCGTCCATAAAGGAAAGCAGTGTTTGGTTCATGAACCGGAATACTAGTCAATAGTTTAACTAGATTGTCATTTAGAATTCTGAAAGATCATTGGGCGTAAAAAAAAAGAAGCTAATATTGATTGTTTGAAACTTAGGTTTGTGGATTCTTGTTGGACTATTAAGTGAAGTTAGTTTGCAGAATATCATCTTATACACTATTTCAGCCTTTTTCTTCGTCTAAGTGCTCTTATGGTTATGAAAGCTAGAAACAGCGGCTATAGAACAAAGTTAAGTATGAATATTTACGACTTCTCTGCCGCAGATACTAAATTATAATTACTTTTTCTCAACTGACAGCCTCCACAGAAGTCCCTGGATGGTTACCAGCATGTTGTAGATGTTGAGTATTGTCCGCCAGTCTCCTCTGAGGGTCCCCATTTTCCTCCAAAAGCTGCAAAGGCAAAGGAGGCAGCACAAAATGAACCCAATGCACAAAACACAGTGCAGTATCATGAAGTAATGGAAGGTGTGATGTGTGGTCATTTACGAAATTAAGATTTCTGATTACGTCCTATGGAAAAGGTAATAACTGGATTCCTTTTGTTAACAGAGGAAATGATACGTGGTTTGCAGCAATTAGGATGGAGAAAAGTTGACGTCAGCTTCCACTCGGCGTTCTGGCCCTTCTTTGCTCATAACAATATTCATGTGCGGCTCAATTTGTTTCCAATATCTATATAGTTTCCTATTTATTATTACATGCTGTATCCTTCATTTCAGGTGAAAAATGAATGGTTTCACAATGCTGGTGCTGGAGTTATTGCTCACGTTGCAGACAGTCTAAAACAGCAGGAGGCTTGCTCATACATTGTTGCTAGCTTGTAGCTTTAGTTGCCATAAGCAAGGGCCCTGCTACTACAAAATTGTTGTATGATAATTGCTTATTCCCAGAATGACAAATAAAAATCCTCTATGTTCTCTCTTCGTTATATGGCTTGCCAATTTCTATGAATAGTTGAATAAAACGAAAGAACTTAGGTGAGAAACTTCATTAAAGAGATGTAGACCAAGGATATAAAAATAATACCAAAAATAAAACAGAATGCCCCTAGTTCGTAGGCATGGTTGATCCATAGCATTCTTTTAACAAGTTAAAGTGTCACGTGTTCTCGGTTACAAATGAATGTTAGCTATGTGATCAAACTTTGAAGAGGGACTGATTCCTGGACCCCAAATCCTGTTTGAAGCTGTGGCCGTGTCGATTGTTCCCTTTTTCTAATTTGTAACTGTAGGCATCTAAGTTCTGATAAGACAAACCATAAACATTAGCAATTGTCTAAAGCCAGCTTCTGTAGTTGCCAGAAAATACAAAACACGAAAAGCCAACCTCTTAGATTTTCCATTATGGCAAGTGAGAAGTTTATCTAAGCTCAAATCTCTAATTTTGTCAATATTTATGTTCTATAATGGAGTGAAAATGGGCAATGAAATACCACCAAGGTGAACGTAGATAGTTGCATTAAGACAACTATGTTACATTATCATATCATATGCCTCCTTTTGTTAAGAGATGGTTTTATGCTTACCTATTTTTATGCTTCTTCCCGTTCTTCCTGCTTTGGAACTCTTCGCGATGAAAGATGGTGAGCTAATAGCGGGTCAAAGCAACTCTTAGAACCACATGTATTGGACAGGACCACGTAATAACCCTTAAACCAAATTACTAAAGAACAGAACTAACCACCCAGTACCTTTATAATAAGCAACACCACTCACTGCATGATTCAAGACCACTATTCCGCCTTCACTGAGTTATTAACCTTCTCTGGTAAAATTGCAAAAGGAACAATCAGAAGCTCAAGAAGAAATGGCAAAGCTTGCAAAAAAGATAACCATTCTGGTCTCGGTTCTCTGCTTTCTCTCCCTTCTTAGCTCCACCTATGGACATACTGATCGTTTCATGGTTGAAGGCAAGGTCTACTGTGACAATTGCCGTACCCAGTTCATTACCCGAATCAGTCAATTCATGAAAGGTATGTAAATTTCTTGAAAGCATCGTCAACATATTGAAAACCTACCACTTTGAATATCATAGCAACTTTCATGTCATTGCAGGTGCAAAGGTGCGCTTGGAATGCAAAGAGATGGAAGGCGGCAGCTTAACGTTCAGCGAGGAAGCAGAGACCAACGAGTCAGGAACCTACATAATCGAGGTTGATGGAGACCACGAGGATGATATATGCGAGATTATACCTGTAAAATCCGGCGACCCTAACTGCAGTGAGGTAAGCAACGACGATTACCTTAAGAAAGCTGCAAGAATCAGCGTCACATCCAACAACGGCATCATTTCTGGGGTGCGCCAAGCCAACCCTCTTGGTTTCATGACAAAGGAAGCTAAACCAGAGTGCAAAGAAGTGCTCAGAGAACTTGGGTTCTCCGCAACTGGCTTGGTTAACAATTGATATCACATCACTTCCACTACGCAGTAGTAACTGAATAAATATTCCGGTCGTTCAGTTGGTATTTTCATGACATCATTGTGAGAATTTAACACCTGACTCTTGTATACGAGGTTTCGATACCTCACAATTCTGCTACTTCCTCCATGTTGAATTCCATGGTTTTCAAAAACTATCATGAAAATGTGCAATAACTAGATTAAAGATTTCTACGTTTAATTTAATTTATGCAAAGCTGTCATGAGTGAATATTGTTTTTTAAGAGACTGTTGCTCATGGGATCCTTAGACAATAGCAGTTTTTCTAAATCATCAGAATTTAGAACCGGAAAACTATATCTTACCCATATGTCGGAGAGTTCAGGCCAGTACATTAACACATTGTCCTCTTTTCTTTGTTCTTTCTTTCTTGTCTGGCGCACGGTAGACGGTACTTGCTTGCATAGAATTGATCTCCATATTCACTTTTTTGGCTAAGTTACGTGTCAGGTATAACGTGAACCTTTAACTTTAGACCCAAAATCTACCGTGAGCTTATATAAACGAGATAATACAAAAAAAAGTAGCTGTTTTACTATTCATAACTCCATTAACAAGCTATTCAAATACTTGAACGAGCTGTTTTATGCTGTTAACGGCTTTGTGCGCCTTTTTGAATGTACGAATTTCCTAACGTATCAGAGTAACCTCAAGAAAGGAGTTGTCTAACGCAAACACCTCAAGAAATGTTGAGCTTCCAAGTTTGAGAACTCACCGAAGGCGTTGGAACCTATAATCAGATGTAAACGTTAAATTTAAATTAGCCAGTCATCATATAACTATCAGCACAAATTACTGCATGCATCACCTGCAACGGAGGTTAAAGAAATGATTTTGAGATCAAACTTAAAAGAGAGGGGTGAAAAGAGGATTAAGGCACAAAAGATTCTATTTTTGGTGGTGTTTCTGCCTTACTTTTGGCTCCGCTTAGTTTCCCCTTACCTTGTAGTGCTGCCATGAAAGCTTACGGAAAAGAAATCTTTTCAGAACAAAGTAACGCACGATTCTTTTTTCTAAAAGAAAATAAAAAGGGCATGAAGTGATTTATGCAACGAAAAGATTGGCACTTTCCACCAATCAATCAAACAACACAGTATTTTGGTTGAGAAATATTCCACGTTCCAAGATTTTGAGCATCTAACCTCTTGATTTATAATGTAAATGTGCGACCTCTTTCCTCTTTTCGCAGTTGCAGTCATATCTATTCTCGTTGTTTAGGCAAGAAAAGCAAGATAAAAGTAATAGCATTATACTTTCCTTTTGATCCCAAAGCATAAAGCAATAATGGTGCCAAACCTTCCATTAGAATATTTTGTACTTTCAAGACTTTTTTCTTTTTATAAAAAATGGATGGTTCTGCTTATCAACTTTAAATTTTAGAACAATATTTCAACTTTTTCTTATAAATGAGTCAATTAATTTTAAAACACGTTCAACTGCTCTCCCTCCAAAATCGTTACAAGATAATTTGTCATACGAATGTGAACAAAATTATCATGGTCATGAAGGCCATTAAAAGCGTTATAAAGAAAGGAAAATGTGCAAAATAGGGTTCATGAACCCTACTATAATGTCTTTGAAAAGAGAAAAAATATGTAAAGAAAAAAGAACCTTTTCTCCACGTAACATAGTGTTTGATCTTGATTTTAAACACTAAAGAAGTGCTTAATTCGCCTCTTTTTTTCCTTCTAATTGGAGCTTTCTACTTCGATATGTATTACAACACTGAAAACAAACTTGCCAAATGATGATTCTACGCCTCTCTTTGCACCGGGAACCCTTTTTTTTTTTTTTTTTCTGTTGCCGACTTGCTGCAAATGGACTGTCCCCTTGCAAGAAAGACAGTAGTTGTATACAATCTGTCCAAAGTTATAAAACTGTCTAGCTAGGAGGTAACAGTAGACAAATTGTTTACAGTTGTCTGTGATTTTTATCCTAACTTGTTTAAGGCTTTTTCATGTAAAATTTGTGTTAATTTCTTTATTACTATTCATTCAATCTTATTTAGCTGCGAACCTACTATAATTCGGTCAATTTTTCACAAGTGATATTAGAGCAGTGATTAGAAAATTATGATTACTCTTTAGTGCAATATGTATTCACGTAAAATAGTGGGAGCTAAGTTCTGTTCGTGATAGAAGTAATGATGGCAAAATATGAGATTGAAAAATTCAATGAGATTAATTTCTCATTGTAAAAATTGAAGATAAAGACTATCTTAAGAAAAGATAAATTCTTAGCAGCCATCAGTGAAAAGTTGGCAACATTCACATATGATAAGAAGTGGAATGAGATGGATGGGAATGAAGAAGTCAACGTATCTAGGGCACAGGGATCCCTACTTTGCGGGATATTGGGGAGGATCATAATGTATGTAGTTTTCACTTTGTATTTTTATAAAGAGGCTATTTCCTTTATTTAAACTTGTGACTTTATGGTCATAAAGGAGTAACTTTACCAGTTGACCTTATGGACCAGAATGCTATCGCAAATCTTTATCTAGTATTAGCAGATGGGGTGTTGTCAGGCATAGAAGAGAAAGAGACAGCAAAGGAGATCTGGAATCATCTCACTAAGATGTACGAGGCCAAGTCACTCCATAACAAGATTTACCTTAAGAGAAAATTATACACTCTCTTTGGATGTTAGAATCCACTTTAGTGACAGAACATGTCAACACCATAAATTCTTTATTTTCCTAATTCACATCACTAGGTCATAAAATAAAGCCTCAAGAATGTATTGAACTTCTACTTCAAAGTTTACCAGATTCATATAATTAACTCATCATTAATTTAACAAATAATGTTCATGTGCACCACCTAGTCTTTGATGATTTTTCAGCCACTATTCTTTAAGAAGAAAATTAACTCAAGAACAAGGATGACAGGCAAGCAACTTCACAACAAGAAGAGGCATTGACGGTGATGAGAGGGAGATCAATAGAACATAGCCAAAGTGAGAGTTGCAATCATGATAAGGGAAAAGTCAAGAAGTAAGAAGAATTTAAGATGCTACAATTATAGCAAAAAGGGTCACGTGAAGAAGGATTGTCAAAATAAGATAAATTCCAATCCTCAAGAAAATATGGCAAGCACTTTAAATGATGGTAATGTCCTATGGTGTGAGGCAGCGACTACAAATGAAAGCAAAAAAAGATTTGCTGATGTATGACTTTTTGACTCGGGAGCTACTTTTCACACGATCCTTCAGAGGGAATGATTTTATCATTATGAACCTGTCTCAGAAGGATTTGTATACAGTTGCAATTATCATGCCTTAAATATCATCGGTGTAGGAACCATCAAGTTGAAGTTGTATGATAGTACAATTCGTACTATCTAAGAAATGCGTCATGTGGATGGCCTGAAGAATAACTTGTTGTCTTTAGAAAAACTGTATGATCTTTTTTGCAAGGTTGAAATTGAAAACAAGATCATAAAAATAATTCAAGGTGCACTTGTACTTGTGAAGGGAGAAAAGATCGCAACAAATTTGTATATGCTATAGGGAGAAACTTTGTAGGAGGCAAAAGCATCAGTTGTTTCAGGATGTTCAAGTGCAATAATATGGCATCAAAAACTTGGACATATGTCTGAACATGGAATGAAGATTCTTGCTGAGAAAAAGCTACTTCCAAGGATCACAAAGGTAGCTCTGCCTTTCTATGAGCACTATATTATAAGAAAACAGTATTGGTTGAAGTTCAACACATCAAATTATAGAAGCAAATTAATTCTAAAATTGGTTCACTCTGATATATGGCAAGCACCAGTTCTATCCCTGGGAGGAGCAAAATACTTTATGTCCTTCATTGATGATTATTCCAAGAGATGTTGAGTATATTCGATCAAGAGGAAGGCAAAACAGTTTCCATTCTTCAAAGTTTACAAAGCGTAGGTGGAACTTGAATCTGGAAAGAATATCAAGTGTTTGAGGGTAGATAATAAAGGAGAATACACTGACAATGAATTTAATCCATGCTGCAAGTAAAAAGGCATTAAAAGATAATTCACAACGGCATACACTCCTCAACAGAATGGAGTAGCAAAGTGGATGAACAGAACTCTGTTAGAGAGAACCAGAGCTATATTGGCAATTGCAAGTTTAGACAAGACTTTCTGGATAGAAGCAGCAAGTACTGATTATTATATAGTAAACCAATTCTCATCAATTGCAACTGAGTTGAAGACACAGATAGAGATGAATAATGATAAGTCATTTGATTATTCAAACCTCCATATATTTAGAATTCATATGTATGTGATGTATAATCCTTAAGAAACTTCGAAGTTGAATCCAAAATTCAAGAAATGCTTATTCTTAGGGTATGCTGATGGAGTGCAGAGGTATCGCTTGTGGGATCTCACTGTCCATAATGTTATTATTAACAGGAACATAATCTTTATAGATGAGCTACAAGAGAAAGGAGAAGATGATATCAAATCAAAGAAAGAATCCTAAAAGGACTTTTCTGAAGCAGTACTAGAGCACGAGGTACAAGAACCAATAGAGTCTGAAGCTCTAAAGACTTGCAATCAAATCACCTAAAATGGCTAATAGATTGGCATATAGACTATATTATTAAAGGCAATGTTGCATAATCTCTTTTAACTGAAGATGGAGAGTCATCAACTCTTTAGGAGGCAATGAATAGTTTAGATGTATCTCAATGGATGGCAACAATGCAGAAAGAAAGGAAGGAAGGCGATTGACAACAAATGGGTCTATAAAGATCAAGCGAAATGGTGATGGCTAGGTACAACGATATTGTGCAAGATTAGTGGTGAAAGGATATGCTCAGAAGGAAGAGATTAACTTCAATAAAATATTTTACACTATGACTTAACTTATGACATTTGGAATAATCCTGATAATATGTGCTAAGTTTGACTTACATCTAGAGCAGTTAGATATAAAGACGACTTTTCTTCAGGGAGATCTTAAAGAAGAGATTTATATGCTCCAACTAGGAGGTTTTGAAGAAGCAGGAAAGGAGAACTTAGTTTATAGGTTAAACAAAGCTCTGTATGGTCTAAAGCTGGCGCCAAGGTGTTGGTACAAGAGATTTGATTCTTTCATTATAAGGTTTGGATATAGTAAACTAAATGCAGACGCTTGTGTATATTTTAAGAGGTTTGGTAAAAATGACTTCACTATCTTGTTGTTATATGTAGATGACATGTTGGTAGCAAGCCCTAAAAGTTTGTATTATAAAATTAAATGCTCAGTTGGCTAAGGAATTTGAAATGAAGGACTTGAAACTAGTAAATAAGATTCTAGGGATGCAAATTAACTAAGACAGAAGAAACAGGAAGATTTAGCTTTCTTTGAAGAATTATCTAATTAAGATCTTGTGACGCTTTATCATGAAAAATTGTAAACCAATTTCTATCTTACTTCCTGTTCACTTCAAGTTATCCTCCAGCATGAGTCCTAGCAGTGAAGATAAGATGATGGAGATGTCTCAAGTGCCGTATGCATCAACAATGGGAAGCTTAATGTTTGCTATGATTTATACAAGACCAGACATTGCGCATGCAATGAAAGTAGTTAGTCGCTACATAACGAATCCTGACAGAGAACATTGGAATGCTTTAAAGAGGGTCCTTAGATACATTAAAAGGATCTCAGATGTTGCATTGTGTTATAAGGGATCAGATTTTGTTGTTAGTGGATATGTTGATTCTGATTGTGCAAGTGACCTTAATGGTAGCAATTTCACCAAAGGTGATGTGTTTAAATTAGCAAGTGGAGTAGTAAGATAGGTATGCAAGCATAACTATTCATGCAATCATAACTATTTCACCAAAGGTATGCAATCATAACTATTCATGCAATCATGCAATCAAAACTATTCATGCAATCATATTTAGCTGTGAATCTGCTCTAATCTGATCAATTTTCCACAACATTTTTTCATAGAATTTGCTTGATAAGTTGTTATTAATCATGTTTTACTGCTAACTAAATTATCTAAGCAACATGCAAACAATAGTGAACTTGTAAATCTTCAAAAATCTGTTTATTGTAACTGATCACAGATGAAATCTACTAGTATAGATGTAACTTGGAAGGCTTGGGGTTCTATACCAATGTTAAATAGCCTAAAATGATAAAGTAGTCATTTCAATTTGATGAAGAAAGTTACATGATTCTTTTTTTTTAACCAACCCCCTAGTTGAGAAAAAAAATGAAGCAATATTGTACTATAGGAGTCTTGAGTTCATTTTATATGTACACGCCTATAGGTTCAGGTTGGTACAAGTATTTACTACAGTTTGGTTATGCAAAAATATTCTGACTAAAGTATGTCACTGAAATCTTTAGTTACAAAGCTCTTTATGTGAATTATCGTAGTCGTAAGGAAGTGTTTTTTATACTAAGTGAAATGTTTACAATTCTTTTAAATTTCTGTTTTGATTAACTAAAGAAAGAGTAAGCTCCCGCTAATGGGCTATGTCGGCAGACCTCAAAGGCTTAATCTATTCAGAGTTTAAAGAAACATAAAGCTTCGTTTTTCATGTAAAATGTAACTTATGCATGCTAATTGAACTTAAATTCCAACGAGGATTTGTGGTCACTATAAGTATCCCACAATTCATTGCAATTCGCAGTTATTGACTCGGAAAATATCCACCAGTAAATGTACATCATCTTCAATTAGCTCTGAAGATTGGATCTGAGCTTCCTATAGAGATTAACAGAACCTACTCATATTTACATGAAAACCTCTAGAGTCAGCTGTATCTAGTATACATATCCCAAGAGCCAGATGTGATTACCGATCATTGGCCTTCACATTGTTCTGCAGTATAGAAACAACTCCTTCAGATGCATATTGTGAAGCAATTAAATGAGTGATTATTTGTATAGGGTTGTAACTAAATTGAAGCACTATATAAGTATCAATTACTTAATCAAAGTACAAGTGGAGATATGTGATTAGACTATTGAATAGTGCCCATATGCTAATTTTTGTTATGATAGACTTTATAACATCATTATTAAATAGGAAAATTTTTATTTTATAAAGAATAATAAATTCATATAGACCAAAATAACCTTTATTGATATATACTTCTTCCTCGATAGACACGTTATGGTTAAATTATTAATTAAGTTGCCGGAACTTGTTGGATTGAAACAGTGTACCCATTTCAACGTGATGGCCTTCCATTTTCAATGTTGAGATATGAACTCGTTAAGTTTTATATTAATCTTGTCTGTATACGTAGAGAACAATTAAGATTATTTAAACGAAACTTGAGCTGGTACATACCATGGTGAGGATAATAAAATAATAAAGAAAAGTTAAAAGTTTCATCACCTGAACCGCTCCTTCGCCGCTTCAAAGGGAATACATGCCGGAAACCGTCGTGAGACATTAGGTGCAACTCTTGCAGGACCAGTTCATCATCAAGCTCAAGTTGATGCACCCCACCAGAGACATCATACAAGGAGACCGGCGGGAAGTCACCACGACCATCTCGACATGGAGGCTTCGTTTTCCGGCGACCGGCTCCGATAGGCACGTTTCTAAGAGCGCCACCCGCTGTCCAGTACCTCTGACAACCCTTGCAGAAATGTCTAGGCTGGTTAACGTTGTAGTTGTTGAAATAGCAAAATTTGGTCTCCATGCTCTTGCATCTAGGGCATGGTATGATCTTTTCCGGCCTCTTGTCTTCTGTAGGATTCCCTTTGTTTGGATCATCTTTTGGTTGTCTAGCAGCACTAGCATGTAACTTAATCGTTGTCCCAAATAGTTTAATACCATGTTCTTGGTTATCCATGAAAAAGATAGAACAAGAGTACTGAAGGAGGACTTTGTGGTGTAGAAAGGAAAGACGGGGGAGCTGCGTTTGTGAGGTTATTTGAGAATAGTAGATTTATATGCAAACGGGGGTTGAAAAGTTGGAATAAAGGGTACGTTAGCCGCCAAGAGCAAATGGTAAGTGGCGTGGAAAAGGTAAGGATGAGCTTTTTGTCCACGTCATTACTCCATCTCATCAAAGTCTAGGCTTAGAAAAAGTCCGGAAGTGGTGAAAAACCAGGTAGGTCGCTTACAAAGTTTCTGAGCATATGGGACCATCAAAAGTCTTTGTCTAGGTTCTAGTCATATTAACCTAAAATTATAAAGAAACCAAAAGAGATAAAGCTAAAGCCTTGGCATATGCCTTTTTGAAATTGCCTTTAACCCATGCATCTGATCTGAGCCCTTTACTTTTCACGGATTTTGTTGCCATTTTTTCATAGGAATTTTGGTATTATGTGTTAGTACTGTTGTGTGTTTCCAAGCTAGGTGAGTATATGAATCAACCAAAACGTGACATATGTCGCTATTAACAGATGTTTTGGTAATATCTTGCTGAAAGAAGCGTGAAGATGCTCGTAAATTTGATTTATCACACTTTCAGTTTGCCTTTATTCTGATATAAAAGATGCCCAAGTAGACAGATTAGATTTGTGCATATAAACGAAACATGTCACAAGAGAATCATTTCATTGTTCGGCAGCTTTCATGCACATCTCATATATGCTCGCTGCACAGGATACCTCAAATATTTGTTTATAGTCATAAGACTAAATGTCTCTAATTATATCAAGAGAAAATAGTTGGAGAGGAGACAGAGACTTCTAAACTACATCCATGTTGAACATTAGATTAGGGAAGGAGATACGACAAATTGTCACTTAATGCACACAGAGGCATGTTGTGCATCGGGAGAGGAAATAGTTCGATAAAAATTACATCGGAGGGACATAAAACGCAATCAAAGTAGGAGCCACCAAAACGACGCACATAAAGGACAAATAAAATGGCATGTCAAAGGGAATGAAACGACAGGAAGCAAGAAAGAACGTCGAAACATGCCGATGCAAGACAACTTGCGACTAGGACAGGGGTGGTAGAATTTCCGCCCATTTTTCTTCCACGTGGAATGCTTTTTTGGTTAGATTAATCCAACGGCCTAAAATGTAAATACTTGTGTTTCTTGAGACCTCCACATGGTTGAATTCCATTGGGTTAGACGCGAATCGATGATTGGGAGTCGTTGATCATTAACTGATGTGGCTATATTTAGGATTTCCATTGAAATGAATAAAAATTCCCCTAATATCCAAAATATTTACAAAACAACCAGTTGACCTTTGAACCTTAAATTTGGAAGATCAAATATAAGATGATAAGGTGATTGGTCAAAAAGTGTAATTTGTATTTTAACGTTCCATAATAGATTTACAGTCCGTTTGGAACCGGCTGAATTGAATTCAATTCAGCTGTTTGGAAACAAAAAAATAGAATGAATTCAATTCATGCATGTAATTGAAACTCATCTTTTTTATAAATTGAATTCACTCCTCCACGTATAGGAATTCAATTACATTGATGCTTAAGGTAGCGTTTTGCTCTTTTACTCTTTCATTCTTTGGACTACTTCACTTCTTACTCTCTTGTGCTTCACTTGATTAAATTTCAAAGACTATTAATTAAAATATTATCAATAATTAATTAATTACAATATAATTAATTAAAATATTATAATTAATTAATTAATTAATTACAATATAATTAATTAATTAATTAATTACAATATAATTAATTACAATATTTTAATTAATTAATATATTGTAATTGATTAATTACAATATAAGTAATTAAAATATGATTAA
>JANITX010000002.1:64804584-64819798 GCA_027564395.1 Erythroxylum ulei
TATCTTTAATTATCTAATTATACAATTTATATTCATAGATTACGATTGACGTCTAACAGCACATCATAACCACCCAAATATTTAAGAATATCAAAGTGATTTTGACTAAACTTTCTATGTATAATTTTTCTATATAATTTAATCGTTCCATCATATAATATTTCGACTCGACATAGAGCATATAATTAATGTCTACTCCATTTAAGTCAAATCATGTTAGTTCTCCACCAATAGTAATTGATTCAATTAATAACAATTGTAAACTATTTTATAAAATGTCATTCCACTTTAGCTAAAGATTCCGAAATCAATACTAATTGAAAACAACGAAATATTCTCGCTAATTATTTTAAGGTGATGAATCTTATATTGATCACTCAACTACCCCTATATAGTTCATGTTATATCTAATGACTACCAACTAAGCTATCATTGACTAGAATATGTCATAAGTAGTATCAAAACATAGCAATCCATATATGAGATAAGTTTGGAGATCTCAAGTCAAATGATCACTTATACAATCATCACAACGAAAATTTCTATAAACATACAAGTAATGTTTCAAACGGATTTCTTATATAGGTTAGTTCAGTGAACTTGTTCTCTAATAGATACTCACATGTTTATTTAAGTATCTTTATATTTTAGTCTAAGAGATTGACTATTTCTTTCGTAAGGAAAAACATAACATTTGCTAGTCTTTTATACTCTATTGATGTCCAGTCTTAATAGAATAATAACTAGAGATAACTTAGGGATAATATATGAATACAATATGAAACTCATAATTATAATATTATCATAATTCTATTTGCAAAATTTTTTATTTTCAAAAAAATATACACTTATCTCATGGATTTTATCATATAAATCGAAATATGTATAAGATAAAAAATGTTTTTAAATTATTTCGTCATTAAACTACAACTAATTAGCTGTAAGTTATAAACCAACATTTTTCTAAGTAGAAATTATAAAATGAAAATTGAAGGCTTTGCAAAAGATAAAAGGGCTATGTCAAAATTATATTTTAGCTAGTTAAGTTTCTATTAATAATTTTACTTAAAATAATACCAAAAGCTCGATTGAAGGTTGCCATTACTTCCTTCCGGCCTTATTGCATGTCATCTTTTCAGGCTTTTGATTATATTCAATGATAACTTTGTAGCTTCTTTTTCTTCAATCTTGAAATTGTTGGTTGTGTACAGGGTAGCTTTCAGTTGCAGTTGGAAAGGCAAGTGGTTTGATATGATTTAGGTTTTCTTTAATCCGTTCTTTAATAAAGGAATCCTGATTTATTAACTAACAGAAGAAAAGTAGACTCGTTCGCAGAAGTAACTTTCTGATTTTATAATGTAGACGAAAAAGCATTTCCTTTTTCTTTTGATCCCCACAGATGCTTTGGAAGTCTCTTTTCCATCACAAAGATATCCTTATTCATTATTATATAAAATTGACTGTGTGATCGCTGATCAAAATTAGTGTAACTTTTTTTGAAAGTGGAGCACTCCAATAGTTGTTTATTGGATAGTCGCCTTTAAATGCAAAGTGAGTATAATCTGCTGCTGGTCATGATTGACAATCTACAAATTATCAGATTTCAGGCTTAGCCAATATATAACCATGTTAGGGATAAACTACACTATCAAAATAGTTAAGCCAGATGAAAAAAAGATGGCGATCCTAGATATTCACGTAAAAGATATCGACTCACGTTGAGCAGAACACTTACATCTATCATACTGACCCCTGGAAACAAATGTTGTGAACAACTTGGAAGTGCTCTAATCCTTGTTCTTAAAATAGTATTATGCTTTGATTAATTAAAGGTAGCTTGTTGCTATGGTTATTTGTTGCTTTAACAAAACGAAGCAAGAAAAGTCTCCCTTTTGTCCTTTATTGATATTAAAACACTTCACTTTTTAAGCGGAGAGAATTCTTTTTATTTAAATCATTTACAAAGATTCTAAAAGAACACCTCATTTGTTTGCTCTTTATTGTCTTGCTCATGGTTAGGACTGCAACAATAACGAACTTTGGAAGACCCTTAGACTGAGTCTGGTCATTTGTATGAAACTGATACATATTTAGCTATAATGGGTTGAGTTGAGGCCTAAGGGATGGTGTAAGGAAGATCCGGTCAAAGTTGCATTGTTTCATTCTTTGTTGGTTTGTTACTATGGTTATTTGTAAAGGTGCACAAAAGTCAAAAACATTAGAAAACGACATGATAAGAATTTGTGAAGCCGCATCTTCCTTCCTTCTATTTGACAATTAACTGCATACACAAACTGTCGTCATCACTTCAAAATCAGTTTATATTCTTCATCTACGTTATGAATTGTCAAACTGAATTGGAGTCTAGACCTCATTCCTAAAATAAAGCTTAACTTGTGCTTTTTAATCGTTATTGTTTGTTGTTAAATGGGTATTCCTTGGACTGAGCTTCAATTGAATATTGTACTTGAAGCGCATAAACTTACGGTTTTATAATCAACCTCCAAAACTCTCAAGAGGTAAACCTCAAAAAGGTTCAAAAATTTTACCAGAGGACTTATTATTTGTGAATTGTTCTTTACAAAGAGGATACATGTTGACCCAAGTGATCAGATTCAACCCATCAACTTTTATATAAAAGCAAAAAAGATGATGTTTAATGCCAGTATTTTGGAATTCTGGTGATCATATTCATTGAAATGAGCTTCAATAAGCATGGTAGTAAAGTAAATGGCATATTAAATAACAACAATATGACACAATAGAATAGACACTTTAGTCCGAGATGAAATGATTGCCTGTGGATGAATGAAAAGTTAAAACTAAATCATCTAACGTTTTATACCTTTGTCCTGGTCATTGAACGAATCGATGCTAGCAAGCATGAAAATAGAACCCTAAAAATTAATTATACTGGGAAACTGGCATTATTTACATTCAGATATATGCTGGAGGCCTACTAGAATTTACCAAGTCAAAACTGCACAAGTATTTGCTTTCTAGTTAAACTAGCACAACAGTCTTCCCTCAGAGCTCAGAAATATCAAGTGTCACTCCAGCTATCATCTTCTCCATCATCACTTGCAACAACCTGACATTGTTTTCCACTGTCAAATTTATAGGGTGAAAGCATTGCAGAGAAGCAAGCAATGATAACGAACAGAAAACAAAATGGTAATGAGAGAACTAAACCTGGCGAATTGCATTTGCTTTTTGCAATATTGCAGTTAATTTGTCATTTTCAGTGGAGTCTGATGTCAAAGTTGGCTTTGTTGTCACTGTGCGTCTCAGGGTGAAAGACTGCTATGACAAAACAAGTAACATATGAACATGGGTTTCTTGGCAAAGAGTGCAAATCCACCATTGCCATCTAGGTTTCATGTCAAAAAGGAAAAGCAAAAGGAAATGATCACTCACTTTGGCTCGAATTTGCTGCAAGAAATCTTCCTTTTCATCCATCCCCTTAACATTCGCAGGCTGATTAGCTTCTTTCTGAGCATTCAATTTTTCCCATTCCTGCTGCAGCAGGCATACAGTCCCATTAAACAGAGAATTCCAAGTTAAAACACGATCTAAATTCACAACATACAACAGATGTAGCAGTTCTAGTTACGGAATTGTACCTTATTCTTTGTTTTAAGAGCTATATCTCCCTGAACTAGCTGTTGTCCATCAGGTGGAAATTTCTTAAGTTGTTGACATAAGGAAGATTCCAAAAGTTTCAGATCAAAAGCATGTTCATCAGCTCCAAGGACAGTATAGAGTCTATCATTTGTCAAATAGGAGTGAGCTTCAGAAACACGCCATTGAAGAGGAGGGAGAGGGGGTGGCAATGGGGTAGACTGTACTTGATGCTGTCCGTCTAGGACATTCATTTGATCCCCATTGTCTTTTTCTTCTCTCTGTGGTAAACAGTTCACTGTTTCCAAACCAGGAAGATCTGTCATCGACGCAGAGTGAGATGGATCTGCACCACTCTTGGAGCATATGCTATTAAAGCCTGTATCCACGTCAACACCATCATTTCCTGATTCCCTAGCTAGCAAACACCTTGAAACAGATTCAAATGGTGATATTCGCATAGTACTATATAGTTCATTGTCCTTACAATCAGGTGATTCATTGCATCCCCAATTGTCATTGTCTGAATCCGAGTTGTGGCTCAGATAATCATCAGATATATAAGGAGATGATCTACAGAAGGTATCATCATCAGAATCATGACCCAGAACATGCTTTGGAATACCAGGATCCGGGACCAACTGAAAAGATATAAACATATCCCTAAAACTTTCATTATGATTCACATCAGGAAATTTCAATTTCATTTTAGACACCTCAATGCTGTCAATAGGGAGGAAAGATAGTTTCATGTGTTCAAGAGGGGGTGAAGAGGTAAGTGAGTCCGCAAAAGATATATTTTCAAGCAGCTCATGCAATGATTTTTCTTGAGTTGTTTGATGTGTAATGCCATTGTGCAGACTCTGGTCTAACACACCAGGTCTATGTGAACAAGGGAACTCAGGTTTACCATCAAGAACAAGTCTACCAAAACCATTACTGAGCAACCTATGGCCAATTCCAAATGACTGAGACGAGATTACCTCACTGTCATGACCAACAGATATCTTTCTTAATAGCTTTTCTCCTGGTGTATCTGCAATGTTACTATTCGAGATACGTATATAATCATGATGGTGTCCGTAACTATAATTAGAATCACCAGATTTTTCAACTATTCCATCTTGATATGCATGCAAAATCTGGTCCATGCTTCCGTCCTTGACCGATCTGCCTGATTTTCCCATCTCACCATCCATGTTGGTCATAGAAGTATGATTCACAGGGCCTATCACCTCATCTTTAATATCGGACGTGGAAACCTGGCCTGCACTATTAGATGCGGTAAAATCAGGAGGCTTTGATGGTTGAAGACCTAAAAGGCCTCCATTAGTCCAGAATGTAACAGAACCAACATTAGAAATTTCAGTCTGAGATCCATGAGACCTGCAGGAATTGCTTGTGGTCATATTACTCAATGACTCTGGAAGATTTGAACTCTCCATGCCAGAAGATGAAGAAGCATTGACAAGAGATTGTACTTTTGAACCATCTAGAGGATCAACTCTTATGCATCCTTCACTTGACAGTGAATAGTCTGCATTTGAAAATCTGCCAGAGCAGTGTGATGCCTGTAAATCGGTAGAACTCGTCGAGGGGATTGATGTGGGAAATTCACAAAGGGCTTCCTCCTTTAGGGAGATATCAGATGAGGTATGGTGTTCATTATTAGATCGATGATGATCAGAAATATGTGCAGTGTATTCGTGTGTTATATTTTCTAAATTTGTAGTTAGCTGTTCATTGGCAAAACCCTCTGATGCAGTGTATTTGGACTTATCACAGGCTATTTCATTGTGTGATATATCAGATGAAGTATGAGAATCAGCTTTAGACAGAAAATGCTCTGAAATATCTTCTGTGACTTCTTGGACTTCGCTACCACTTCCTCCATTTTTACAATCGGAATAAGCCATGTCCACTTCATGTTTTGTTTGGAAATCCACATCATTCTCGGATTCTGTTTCTATTGGGTTTAGTGTGACATCATTCTCAGATTCCGTTTCTATTATGTTGAGTGCATCCATATAATAGTCCGGCTCACTGTCATCATCATCAAGCTCGTCCATATTGGTGCATGGTTTCATAGTCCTTTCATCATGTACAGCATCTGGTTGATCAGAATGCACAAGCCTCGTGAATTTTCTCTCTTGTACATCAAGGTCAAAGTCTGTTATGAGTGTTTCTGGAGCTTCAACTTCATCACAATGTTGACCTTCAGGCTCCACTATTTCTGCCTTTTCATCCCTTGTAACACATGATGAACTATCAGTGATCTTCTCAGTCGACAAACTGTGTGGAAAGTCATCAGCTGTAACCCCAGGTTGCCCACTAGGATAACTAGAATTGTGCACATCATTCTGTTCAATAGACCTTGATGAGAGTTCCTCTTCTTCAAGTTGCGAGGAAGAACTTAAGTGAAGGAAAGATTCCTTATTCAATGAACCAGTTCTCGTATTAAAACAATTAGTGCGATTGCCCAGATCATATTTTAATGTCACGTCAATTGTAGAGGCTGTGTGCACAGGAGAAGGGTGGGCATTGGCAGTTGGAGGAGCGAATTGCACTCTGCCCAATCAAATATCAACCCAGATTTCAATGTCACCAAATGGAAGAAAGTAAAATTAACCCACTTTTATGATATTAATACAGATAAGCTCATTTATAAACTGTACCTGCCACCATGATTTGTAATTGAAACAGGACGCAACAAATCGCCTTTCCTTTGCAATGACCCTTTTTTCTGTCCATTTTACATTAGTGGTTTGACATGTTCAACAAAAGTATAATTGATGGAGCATATATTTTTATTTGATTACATCTATAGCAGAGAACCAGCATATCAAATTTAGCTGTAGAGGCATAATTAGAATATCAGAATTCACCATTAGATATGGTACTTTTGATGATAATCAAAATACTGGTACTGTCTAAAGATACCTTGTTTTTATGAGCTTTGTTATCTCTTTGGAATGTCCCGACGTCTGGCTCCTTGAAGTTGCCCAATCTTTTTCTGAAAAGAGTTGGATCTGAATATCTCTTCAGACAAGATCCTGGGCTACCAGTGTCAAATCTGAATGCCAAAACAAATTTATTTATGACCTATGATGTATAAAACTGAAAATTCCGAGCATAAATCATCATGCATTGAAATCTGACAGTGGGGAGTGATCATACTTGTCAAGCAAGTGCAAACGTGGAGGATCTCGACACTCTTCATAGGAGTCCATGATGAATCTCGGCAAGTCATTGTTGATGAAATGGTTTTGTTCATTTTGAATGCGAGGGTGCCATCTGGAACCTGTAAGCCAGCTGCTTTATGTTAAGGAATTGAGATAACTTGGAAAATTCCAGAACATCAAGTGGAAGAGCAAATGAATACAGCACATCATATTACACGAAAAAGAATTAACAGCTGAAGTCTCGTAATGGAAAATGGGCATCCGTTATTATAAAAGACCATGATCAACTAAACAAGCCATAAGATTTCAAACTATAGAAGTATCCAACATAATTCTAAGCATGTCATAGGGCAGATTTTATCAAGATAATAACTAATGCTGAAGAGTTTAAACAGTTGAGAAACAACAATTTTCAATTCATACCTGGTACATGCACATTCACTTGTAGATAACTTGCAATTTGAGTTAAATTAGGTCGGAGGGAAAAGAGTAAAAAAAGTCAAAAAAGAAGAAACAGCTTCTTTCCTACATTGCACAAAATTTCAGATTGCCAAAAGCTTCCTTCCTAATGAACATGACATTCATTCCATGATTCGTGACTATCAAAGGATCAATTTTCTAAAGAAACTTTTACACATATGCACTTCTCTACGGTGAATTGCCTCGAGTACTCCAAATGGAAAACAGAATAACCAAGGAGAGTAATTGTGATATTAACATAATTAATTAAATTCTACAGACAACAACAATAAGTCTAGCTAATACTCCAAATTGGAAGTTGATTTCTCCAAAACAAATGTGCCTTCTTTGGAACTCAATCTTCATGTTGTCAACAAAGTTGTTAAAGAACATATATATTATAGGCCTAATTAGTATACCTTCAATCTATATATATGTATCATTCCTATAAATAAAGTACCTAAAGAAAATTATTTTTCCTTCTTGATTACATGGTATCAGAGCCAAATTTCCCCTAGTGAGCAATTAGCTGTTTAAAATTTCTCTCTCTTACTTTGCTTATGCCCATAATGAACAGACTTTGTAGAATTCATTTTGATTGGGCGTGTTTGGTAAACAACTGATAAGCTGTTTTTTAGCTGTTTGACCCAAATTAACTGCTTGAGCCATGCTTCAAAGCTATTTATTTGTTTGGTTATGAGCTGATTGGGTTGGCTGATTCAAGCCAGTTTTAAAAGCTCCTTAAGTGTAGCGTTTGGGAGTTAGCTGTTTGCCTAATGACAGTATTGCCCTCCACTTTAGTCTCTACTTTTGCTCTAAGTGTTTTCAAAGTTGGCTTTTTTGATCTTACAATTATGTCGTGAAGTCTGGAAGAATATAATAAAAGGGTTAATTAAACTTTGCAATCTTTATTTAATTTTATAATATTATTTTACATTTAACAATACCATAATATTAAGTTTTTGAACATAAAGAGATATCAAATTAATGTTTTTAGTATATAACTACTATATATCGTATATGTGTCATACTATAATTATAGATATTTTTAATTTATTAAATAATCAAATTCATAAATATTATATGAAAAAAAAATACTAACCCTATTGAAGCACATTGTTCGTGAAGACATCCCTCCTTACCTCTATTCAAGAAGTTATGTTCTCAGTTTCATGATGTATCTTCCTTATATATATCGAGTCATATGTCAATATATAAAACATCATCATCTATCTTCAATACCACGTATCACTGAAAGAGATATTTTTCCTTTGATTTAGTTCATTCTAATAATTGGAGTCCATATTCTATTATATGCAAAACTAGATTTTAGTATTTTATTACTTTTGTTGATGATTTTTCTCATGTGACTTCGCTTTATGTAATGAAGAATTGTTCTACATTGCTTTTTCATTTTACTACCTTTTGTATTGAAATTAAAATACAAGTTAATGCTTTTATGCATACTCTGAGAAGTGATAACACCAAAAAATAATTTTTTCATATCTTTAGAAACTTACATGATTCAAAATGGCATTCTTCATTAATCCTCTTGTGTTCACACCGTGTCTCAAAATGGTCTGGTTGAAAGGAAAAATAGACCTCTCCTTGAAACAACTAGGGCACTTTTATTCCAAATGCACGTTCAAAAGCAATTTTGAATTGATGCAATTTCCACACCTGCTTTCTAATTAATTGCATGTCTTCATTTGTTCTTTGTGGTAAGATTCCCTAGTGTCCTTTTTATTACTAAACCCTTGTTTACTATGACACCCTGAATATTTGGCAGCACTTATTTTGATCATGATGTTTGTCCCCAAGTAACTAAGTTAAATCCCAAATAGGGATGGTAAAAGGGCCCGTGCCTGGACGGCCAAAAGTCAACGGGCTAGGTCTCAACCCATTTTCCTAGCCTAAGGCCTGACTAGTTAAAGCAAAATGACGTCGTTTTGCCAATTTAAAAATAATAATAATAATTGTTGATCGGCCAGGCCTCCTTGGGCCTAGTCGGGTCCAAGCTCGAGCGTGGCATCACTGACTCGGCCCGGCTCAACCTATTGCCATCCCTAATCCCAAATCTTTAAAATGTGTTTTCCTAAGTCACTCTAGTCTACAAAAGGGGAACCAATGCTATTGTCCTAATCTTAACAAGTAACTTATGTCAATTAAAGTTACCTTTTTGGAACACATTCCTTTCTTTTCTACTTCTTCAGCCTCTTCCAATAAGGAGGAGGATGATGATCTATTGCTTTATAAGGTCACTTATCAATCACCTAATGTTAACTCTACATCTAATATTCCTACACAACCGCCACCACCACCTATTAGCAAGGTTTATTCCAAAAGATGAGAACCTCCCAGTAAATGTTCGACACCTATCTCTTTTTCAACATTAGATCCAACAACCAATGATCTGATACTACCAATTGACCTATGCAAAGGTAAACATTAGAGCACTTGTCATATCTCATCCTTTGTTTCTTATGGTCACTTATCTTCCTCTTCTTGTTCCTTTGTTGTCTCCTGTGATTCTATGACTCTTCCAATAAATGTTCATGAAGCTTTATCTCAACTAGAGTGGTGTGATGTTATGATAGAAGAGACAATGCCTTAGATGCTAATGGTATGTGGGATTTAGTGAACTTGCCTGTATGACAGAAGGATATTAGATGTAAATGGGTGTTTGCAGCCGAATTCACCCTTGCTGGATCAATAGCTTGACTTAAAATCTGAATTATGGCAAAAGCATGTTCTCAGACTTATGGTGTGGATTATCCTAACACTATCTGTCCTATTGCTAAATTGATATCCATTAGTTTATTAATTTCAATAAACTATTCATGATTGGCCTTTATATTAGTTGGACATCAAAAATGCCTTCTTACATAGTGACCTTCAATAGGAGGTTTATATAGAGCAACCACAAGCGTCTTTTGCTCAAGGGAGTATAGGAAAGTTTGTCATCTTCAAAAGTCCCATCCATTTTAAAACAGAGTCTCTATGCTTGATTTGAAAATTTTAGTTAGGCACTGAAAAAGTTTTCTGATCACTCGATTTTCAATAAACATTTTACATCTAGCGTCATTTTCCTTGTTGTGGACGTAGATGATCTTGTCATTTCTAGAAGTGATACTATGGGATTTCACATGAAAGATTTACGAGTTTTGAAGTATCTTTTCAAAGTTGAGGTAACAAGAAACAAGAAAGGCATTTTCTTATCTTAGAGGAAATATGTGCTCGACTTATTAACTAAAGCTAAAAAGTTGGGGGCTAAGCCATGCAATGCTCCACTCCTTCATAGTTTACAACTTACAAAAGACAGAGACTTATTTGAAAATCTTGAGAAACATAGAAGATTAATTCTGAAATTGAACTATATTATAGTAAATCGTCTTGATATCACATATTATGTTAGTATTGTAAGCCAATTCATGTCTTTCCCAATAGTTCACTATTGAGTTGCTTTTGAACAAATTTTACGTTACTTAAAGGGAGCCCTTGGATGAGGAATACTATATGAAAATCATCGATATACTCATATCGAGTGTTTCTCATATGTAGATTAGGAAGGTTCCAAGATAGACTAGAAATCCACCACTAGCTATGGTGTTTTTGTTAGAGATAATTTGATGAAAAATAAAAACCAAAATGTCGTGTCTCAATCTTGTATAGAATCTTCATATAAAGCCATGGCACAATCTATGTGTGAGATAATGATGATATACCAGTTCTTAACTTAAGTCGGTCTTGAAGCCTCAATACCAACAAAGTTGTGGTGTGATAACTAAATTTCTCTTCACATTGCTTCAAATATTGTGTTTCATGAACAAGCTAAACATATTGAGATCGATTATCATTTTGTTCATGAAAAGATGTAACAAAACTTGATCTCCATAAGATATAAAATTAGAGAAATGTAGTCCCCTCTCTCAAATATGACTCAACCAACCAATTCATCCATAACAAAAGCTTAAAAGGTCATATGATTTAGATCATTTCTAGGTTTAACTAGGCATTTGTCAACATCCACCATGTTCAAATGCTTATACAACTGGGAAATCTCACTAACAAACAAATTTTCACATTAGTAGAACCTATGGTTGCTCTGGATCAATAATGATTGGCAAATGCTAATAAAACAACTGACTTATATATTCTAGTCATAATAATTACAATTTTCTTAATTACTGATAATTTGAACATAAACTACATAGCACAAATGTAGGCTTGAGCCTAAAGAGCCAAATAAGCTCAAACATTCAAAAAGCTCTTGGAGAAAAATGACAGATGTAGAAGAACAATTGATTATATGTGCAAAAAGAGTCATACCAGCTGTGTAAGCAAAATGTATATGGCTTGTTTGAGCGAGTATAGCCTTCTCAAGAGAAGGCAATGCAACTTCAATTCTTTGCACACGAACCATCAATTTATGGCTTCTAGAAGATGTAGTTGTTACTTGCTCCTGTAAGCCATGAAAAACTTCTGCTGCAAATCTACAAATGTGTTTAAATGCTACTTGGGTTAAGAGTACATAAATAATCACAAAGAAAATCATGGAAATGAAGTCTTCATTTCAACAAGTACACTAACGATTTAATCTCTATAAAAAACACATTTAAGGAGTCATGAAAGATTTGCATCAACTCAAAGAAGTGCCTTGCTCACATGTAAAAGTTTAAACGTCTAAGAAAAGAAGAACAAAATGAATAATAGGAGCCAAAGAATTTCTGCTAAACTTGAAAAGTCCAAAGAAAAGAGCGTTTACTGTTTTAAATATCTTTTCTCAGAATTTGGAACGATAAGGAAGAACAGTACAAGAAAAGAACCAAAAATGCCATATTCCAAGACAAAAGAGACTTCTCAATCACAGTTTCACATCATGGTGTTAGCAGGCGTGGTATAATAGCATGTCTGAAAAATCCGTTTGGTACAACACGCACATATGGAGCATTAACCTCATCAGGGAGCTGCCACTTTACCCAATAAATCTCATAACATCCCAGATAAGACATTTTAGAGAATGAAATAAGTTGAGCATAAGGAGCAATCTTCCTATCTCCTTTAATCTAGATACCAATTTAAGCAAATACCTCCAGTAGTCCACTAAAGGCAAATCAGATTCATATGTACTGCTATTTTCAATCTCAACAATCAACAAAAAATATTGAAAGATGCAGAGAAAAGCACAAATACCGGTCATGCTTAGAACAGAAATTGGCCATTAAATCAAACTGTCTGCAATTAGGCTAACAAGTGTTTGAATTGGCTTAAAGTTTTTTTTAAAAAAAACCTTTGGCGGAACAAAAGAAAAGGTCCACAACAATGATCAACTCTTGAACTCTTAACGAGAGCAATCAACAAATTTTGTTTCAGAAATACTAGGTTACATGCTCAAGACAAACAAATTCTCCAGGTTTTCTTTTTTTTTCCCCCTTGAGAATTAGTGTATCATCCTTATTCTAGCATGTCAGCAACTACTGTCGACCAAATCACTAATCGACCATCACGTATTCAAACCACCAGAGAACATAGCATATTCCGCCCCTTTTTTTATTAAAAAACAAATTCCCCATTCACCACATGCAATGATATTTCAAGAATTCCACCTCACGACATCCAAACTGTTATCAACCACCACAACGTCACAACTTGGGTTTTACAGCAACTAGGTAGATTGACTACTTCAAAGCCAAATAACTTAATAAAACAGAAAACTAAGACTAACCGACTTAAAATAAACAAAAAACTACATAGCATTACCCAAGAACGAGAAACTCCAACACCAATATCACAAGTACCTTTAAATGGATTCTCTCAATGTTTCCCTTCTTTTTTTTTCCGCAACTACATACCATATAATGCAAATTCGAAGCCATTTTTCTTCAGCGCCTCATACAGTAAAAACTAAAAAGAAAAGACCTTATCTTCAATCAAATGATCAAAGCAACTTACTGCAAATTAACTGTCATAAAAACCATTCTATAAACATTCATTTTGCGCAGGTTTTAGAAAGCAAAGAGTTCATTTAACACACGCACCAAAAAAAAGGAACTTTCTACAAACGTTACTACTAAACCAAAACTCAAAAGTTGGGGGGAAAACAGAGAAAGGAGAGATAAAAACACACTCAGCAAGATCGCCTAACTGGCGCAAGATCCCGACGAGGCCAGCAACCGCAACGCCGTCAAGCACTGCCTTGGGGTCCTCCTTATCAGCTTCCTTATAAAGGTCAGGCCGCCCTAAACCATACTCATTCCTCACTTCAAACCTGACCAGAGGCATTTTCCCAAGACGAGCACAACAGATAGTGCAAAAGCAGGAGTTTCAAGTAACAGAAACAAAATAATAAAAGAAAGGAAGTTGTAGAAAGAGAGAGAGAAACGAAGAGCAGGTAGGTGGAGGGATTGGAGCAGCTTAACTGCCCAAAGAGGCTGCGTTTATGCTTGTGTATTGGGACTTGGTGAGAGGAGGGCATTGCCACCTCCGCAAGCCATTCCTCTCCATTCCAATTAATTGAATGACACAATTGTCCTCATCTTTAGTCTTAGTTTTGTACGGGTGAATTTATTTCCTTTTTATGGTGATGGTCAAATTGGTCATTTCAACTGGTTAATTTGTTTAATCAGATTTTGCGTCATTTTCATGTTCAGGTCATTCTGAGATATTTGAGTGACTGAAAATAAGTTCAACAGATGTGGAAGGAAAGGGACCTAAAATTAGTTTGCCACGTGTCTAATTCTAAAAGAGACACTGAAATTTATTAATCATTAAATTAATTAATTATTATAAATATATAACTAATGAAGACTTAACTATCTTATTTGTGATCAGAGACAAACTCTGACTTTTCTTCACCAGAGAGAAAGATTTACCAGAGACAGACCAAGTGGGAGTAATTTATACTTGTTTGATCGAAGGGTTGACCAGCCGGTCTGGAATCTTGGTTAGCTTCAGCTTTCCCATAGCCAAAAATAGAGTATTGGGGCAACCAAACTATTAGATTTGAGCATTGTTGACCTGGAATTTTAATTATTGGGGCAAGCAAGCATTTATTACAAGGCTCTTCAATGGACCTAAATGTTGGAGGATGGCGTGTCCTCACTATAGAGGAGATCACATTTGGGGTACGTTATTGCAAGTTGCAACATCAATAGCAACGAAACACAGAGGATTTCATTTGAGCCTCACGCTAAGTGAATTCTTTAGAAATCATTAAATTTTGTGTCTCTTTCTATACAGCGATTGATAGAAATAACTTTTTGTTGACAGTGAAAGAGACCAATGTGCGGATACCATAGCTACTCTCACAGACTTGGCCAATCTAGACGTTCATATACTGCAAGAACCTTTCTTACCAGTTTTTCATAGTCTTCACCGCGACAAGCAAGGAAGGAGTTGCGTTCTGACGAGTCACGCGATAGCTGCGTGTTTGTTTTATTTTGAGTGTTTCCCCTTATAATCAAAAAATATATATATAAATATTCATTTCTTCTTAATATATATATATATAATAAAATAAAATGACAACTTTGGTTTGATAAGACACAGAATACTAGATTTATGGCTTAATAATAAAATGACTTAATGTTTTAAAACCGGATCAGAATTTAAAGCTGTAGAACAAAAAATTTAATGTTCAAAAAGTTTAACTAAGATTAGATTGTTATAAAAATACTTAAAGATTAAATAAATTTTAAAATTTTAAAAATGATTGAAAAATAATTATCTTATTTATCGAAAAATTAAATATTAATTTTAAAAAATTATTAAATAAAAATTTATTAAATCGGATTAGATTGACCTAATTTGTTAGCTAAGTTTCACACAAATGCATGTAACTTATTAAACGGAGCAGCATTGAAACACCAGCAACGTTTAGAGATCCGTTCCGTACCGGCCGAAAAACGGTACCCGGATCTTGTCTTGGATACCGATCAAAAATACTGACTGAT
>JANITX010000002.1:64819898-64839342 GCA_027564395.1 Erythroxylum ulei
ATTATATATAGAAATAATTAAAATATAATAAAGATATATATAAAATAAAATGAATAATTGTCATTATTATTTATTATTAAGATTTATGAAAGCATGGTTGATGTAAATAGTATAGTAAAGTATACAGTACAATTGTATAATATATCAATATGGACTATTTTGCAATTTTTAAAAATTTTAGGAACTATTTCATAAATTTAAAAAATTTCTCAAAATAGTATCCGATACCAACCAATACCGGTATAATTATATATTCGTAACATTTAACACCAAAGTGAAACAGGATGCTCTGAAGCAGGTCAACAATCTTCTGTCCTCTTAAATTTGACAAATTATAAAGCTGAACACTGGAGACTTGTCAGTAGCAATTGAGACAATTTCATGCTTGCGTACTGATTGAAAGGGCAAATATCAATCGCAGTTCACTTTTTGTTAGCTGTGATTGTCCTTGGCAAGAACACAAAACAATAAAAAGTGTTCTGAGAAGGCATAACTTTACCCTTATCCTTTGTACTGGCAGCCACAGATTTTGTTTCGGTACAAGGTGAGCTGTGTAGCACCTAATCACAAGGTAGGTGGTACATCATTACTCTCACTCAATTCCAGGCAATATGTACATCTATTTTATGAAATTTGTTGCATATGATTGAGTGGATCAATAACCATACTCTATAGATATGGACAGCAAGAGACTTGAACAAAAAACTGTTCTCTTGTGAATTGTTGTTTGTTTTATTAACGTTTTCAGCCTTGTACATCTTATTGTTTGTGTTTACCACATGGGTTAGTACAAACTTAATTTTGTTTTCTGCTACTTTCTGTTTGTTGGGAGAGGTCCATCAGGTCCATGTTCAGAGTGATGAACCATTCAAACCTATATGCAACCTGGTGTAGATTAAGCACTGTGATTGAAGAGCAAGTGGACTCCAAGCAACTAGAGATATCCAAAATGGGTTCAATTCTATTTTCATTTGGAAGGAGGCCCGTAATGCCAATTCCTGTTACAGTTGCCCATCTCGACTCCATTAGTAGATGAGTTCTTTGCTCCAAAGTTACATTTGAGTATTCTCTACAAATTTACACATGAATTTGGTGTATAAAACAGAAGTAGAGAGACGTTTAAATGTTGACATAAGAGCTTGAAATATGGAAGTTGCTGGATATGGTGGTTCAATAATTGTAGTCTACTTGTTTACTTTGGCTGTCTATGCTTTGACTAGAAAGCGCACTCAAAGGTGATAGGAGGAGAACGTGGGGTCATTCACGTGGGATCGGCGGTGAGAATCATATTTCAAACTAAAAATGGGATGGCATATATGTAATATAGGAATACTGTTCATGACATCATACGCCATTAATCAAAGTGTGCAAGTCCCACTTGATATTTGGGCTCTTAAAGTCGTCACTTGCCTTTTACCCTCTTTTTGTTTTTCCCCCTCTTTCAATGACTATACAAACACGCTGCAAATTTGGCCTTTAAAACCTCGACCACACACACATGCCAAATCTAATTATGCATGAACGGTACTTATTTCTTCAAATCAGTAGGAAGCAGCTAGCTAGGCCCTTTACTAGATCTTTGGAGAAGATGTAACTAAGGAACATAGAAGGATTATTGTTCAAACTTTTATATGGAATCAGAAGATATTGGAGTATAAGGCAGGCCTCAGGTTGAGAGGGTCACCCTTTGTAAACAAAAGTCATTTGATAAATGAAAATAAAATTGAGAAAATGCAGGGAGAATTGCTTGTAGAGATTATGTACATCAAATGAAAATGATTACAAGATTATTCAATATACTTTAGTAATTGATGCATGAATACTCAAAGTGTATTGTGAACACTTGGATCGGAAAACGTATTTGTAATTCTTTAGATTATTGACTCTTCTATTGAAGAAACTTGAAATTATAAGATGAAATAACTCTTTTATGATCTTTTTCACTATTTTAAGTCAGATTATAAATGGTATAAACTTAACCATTTATAAGTCATTTATATATAAAGGGTAATGATGTGATAAGATAGACATAGTGTTATTAGTTAAAGGTTCGATATTTATCATTAGGGTGTCTTAATAACCTTGCACAATAACCATACCACATCTAATAAACTTGTTGAAAAAGATCAATTTCGAAATAAGATTACAAATATAACTATAAGCTTATAGGTCTTAATTTGACATAATCGTAAAATAAAATAGTAAGTAATTGTTTCCCAAATAAATTTTTTTAATATTTTATCTCACTTGAGCAAAGCTAATTATAATTTAATAGTTTCTTTTAAAATACTTTTAAAATAACTAGATTGGATAAAATAACAAATTTAATAAGTTTATGCGTAAATTTTGAAAAATATTTTAGCATAAATAAGTCAATTTAAGTCATATTGGTTTATTATGGTTAATATATCTAATGAGTCTGTATTTTGCATATTGTTAGAGGTTAAATTAGTCATGATTTAACACATTTATGAAATGTTTTTATGTGACATTATCTTATGTTTTCCTATATTTAGTTAGTTGTCTTATAAGTGATGATTTAAAGGAGAAATCCCAAATTTGAGTGCAACTTTATCCACAGATAACTTATTGAGGAGATATTGGAGTTAAATGAAACCGAGCAAAATGAAAAATAAGCCTACAGAAAGCATCATAATCAACTTAAGCTTGAAGATTCAAAACATTAGAGACTTTAGTGAAAAAAGGCCTAATAAGCCTCAGACACAACTAGGAGATAGATGCTTGTCTTTTTCAAGATTTAAGAGTTAAAGAAAAAGAACCTAAATAGTTACAAGTTGGTGTCATGCAACAATTACACACTGAGTAAGGAAAAGTGGAGTTCCATAAGATATCCTGCATCGATGTAAAAGCTGATCTGACATTAGTCATGTAACAAAATTATGAGGACCCACAAAAACATGATTTCAATCACCTTATGATTCTATCATATAACCATAGGTACAAATACTCCTATTAGGGTTAACTTAGAATGAAGATGTGTGACCACCACCTTATGATTTAGAATAGTTTTAGGATTTATTAATATCAAGGAGGGATTTAGAGCAAGATTAGAGGAGAATCGTAATAACTCTTTTAGTTCTTTCTTTCTCTTATTTCTTTCATGTTAAGATTGATTAGTTTTAGTTTCATTTATGAACTAATTAAAATCCCTATTTAAGATTAGGGATGTATTTTGTGATGAATATTTCAATTATTAATACATAAGGAATTAGTATTTGGTTGAATTTATTTTATTTGATTTTAGTTATTGGATCTATTTCTAACCACTACATATTCAATATTATGGATTGTATGAAGGATCGCAAGGTGAGGAATAATCTATGCACTAGGAGAAAAAATATTTTAGGATCAAAGAATGATATTTCCTAAAATAAATTAACTATACTTAATGAATTTAATTAAGGTTAATTGCACATCTATGTACTAAAACATTTTATGCTTTAAAAAAATAGATTTCCTAAACTAAAGAGTGATAACTAAGTGGATTAATTATACTTAATAAGTTTAATTGCATATATGAGTGGTAACAATTCCTTAATTGAATATACTTCTATGCCTTAAGAGAGGGATGGATACCTGAGGTTAATTATTATTTCAACATTGATAATTAATCTTGCAAAATAATTGGAATTCGTTACAAATGAACCGGAAAAATCCTAACATTTGTTTATTTTGATTCCTTTTTACCACTTAATTATCTTGTTTAATTTAATTCCTTTTTATACGTTCTAGTTTTATTTAGTTTCATTTTTAGGGATAACAATGGGTCAACCCATGAATTAACCCCCCAATTTTTTAAAAAATTAAATGTGTAAAACAACGTTTTTTTTTAATTGGGGCCTGGGCCATCCCTATTCATTTTTAATTAGGATTAATAAGTTTAGTAATTGTAGTTTTTTTAGGATACTCTAGAATACTTTAGAACTTATTATTTGCTACAATTGATTTTGTGTACTTACAAATAGATTTAATCAATATCTTAATCAACATACAACCCCCACAATCACAAGAAATACATAACTCACTAACTGAACTCTTTGGTGCAGTACTATTATAGTTTGTTTTGCCTTATATAACAACAACAATAATATCTCAGTAGAAATTATATTGAGATGCGGGGTTTGGAAAGATCCAGAAATATGCAACCTTACTTCTAACTAGTAGAGAGGGTGCTTCCAATAGATCCACAAGAAAAAAAAATCTAGACTAATAAATAAATAAAACTATAATAAAATATAATGAATAATAATAAAAGATACATATTGAAATAATATAATAAAAAATAAAAAACAAAAATATAATAATAATAATAATAATAATAATAATAATAATAAAATAATGATCTAGCATGACAAAGAATAAAAATAGAAGATAAAGTAAATTAGAAATAAAGAATAATAAAAGATAAATATTTAAAAATGAAAGTAATAATAAAAATAAACATAAACATAAAGGATAATAGTAGTAGTAATAATAATAATAATAATAAATATGTATTAATACAAATATAAAAATAAGTAATGAAATAAATATTATTTCAGTCTCAAACTAAAATTATAAGTCATGTATAACTATACCATTTCAGTCTTAAACTAAGACTGTGGTCTTAAAATAAGACCTATGATCCCTGAAAATTATCATTAGCCTTATATATAGATTAACAACCAAAATGACCCGTACTATAAAGAGTCATTATTATAAAGATTAATCATGACATAAACCATCTCCTTCAATAAAGAATCCATAACACATGCTAGGATAAATAATCATATATACATGTATACAATTAGATAACATCATGCTTACATTTAAATCATCACAATACATTAATCAAGTACAAAATTTAAAAATTTATTAATATCAAGTACTGGAGAAATACGACATAGCAATCGCAAACTCTTACTACATTAAAACATTATTAAACATAATACTCATGTTTTCGACATATATATGAAAATTTATAGGCTTAAGCCCTAAAGTCAGTAGATCAACTAATATGTTTAAGTTGACAATGTACTTATAAATATAACATTGTCATCAACTTATCCTTAAAACATAAAGTATTTACTCTCAATACACTTGATCCATCGATTTTATTTTTATTCTTGGAAAAGAGTAAAATATATGAGTTATCAAAGTAAAATTTGATAAATGAAAATAAAATTGAGAAAATGCAGGGAGAATTGCTTGTAGAAATTATATATATCAAATGAAAATGATTATAAGATTATTCAATAACATTAGTAATTGATGCATGAATGCTCAAAGTGTATTAAGGATACTTGGATTGGAAAACGTATTTGTAATTCTTTAGATTATTGATTCTTCTATTGAAAAAACTTGAAATTATAAGATGACATAACTCTTTTATGATCTTTTTCACTATTTTAAGTCAAATTATAAATGGCATAAACTTAACCATTTATAAGTCATTTATATATATAGGGTAATGATGTGATAAGAGAGACTTAGTGTTATTACTTAAAGGTTCCATATTTATCATTAAGGTGTCTTAATAACCTTGCACGATAAACATATTACATCTAATAAACTTGTTGAAAAAGATCGAGTTCGAAATAAGATTACAAATATAACTATAAACTTATAGGTATTAATTTGACATAATGGTAAAATAAAACAGTAAGTAATTGTATCGTAAATAAATTTTTTTAATATTTTATCTCGCTTGAGCAAAGCTAATTATAATTTAATAATTTCTTTAAAATACTTTTAAAATAACTAGACTAGATCAAATAACAAATTTAATAAGTTTATGCGTAAATTTTGAAAAATATTTTAGCATAACTTACTCAATTTAAGTCATATTGGTTTATTATATTTAATATATCTAATAAGTTTGTATTTTGCATATTTTTAGAGGTTAAATTAGCCATGATTTAACACATTTATGAAAAGATTTTATGTGAAATTATATGATGTTTTCCTATATTTAGTTAATTGTCTTATAAGTGATCATTTAACGGAGAAATCCCAAATTTGAGTGCAACTTCTCCACATATAACTTATTGAGGAGATATTGGAGTTAACTGAAAGCGAACAAAATGAAAAATAAGCCTATAGAAAGCATCATAATCAACTTGAGCTTGAAGATTCAAAACATTAGAGACTTTAGTGAAAAAGCCATAATAAGCCTTAGACACAACTAAGAGATAGATGCTTGTCTTTTTCAAGATTTAAGAGTTAAAGAAAAAGAACCTAAATAGTGCTAGTTACAAGTTGGTGTCATGCAACAATTACACATTGAGTAAGGAAAAGTGGAGTTCCATAAGATATCCTGCATCGATGTAAAAGCTAGTCTGACATTAGTCACGTAACAAACTATAAGGACCCACAAAAACTTAATTTCAATCACCTTATGATTCTATTATATAACCATAAGGATAAATACTCCTAATAGGGTTAACTTATCGAGTTTGAAGGAAGGTGTGTGACCACCACCTTATGATTTAGAATAGTTTAAGGATTTACTAATATCAAGGGATTTGGAGCAAGATTAGAGGAGAATCGTAATAACTCTTTTAGTTCTTTCTTTCATGTTAAGATTGATTAGTTTTAGTTTTATTTTCATTATATTTATGAACTAAAATCCCTATTTAAGATTAGGGATGTATTTTGTGATGAATATTTCAATTATTAATACATAAGGAATTAGTATTTGGTTGAATTTATTTTATTTGATTTTAGTTATTGGATCTATTTCTAACCACTACATATTCAATATTATGGATTGTATGAAGGATCGCAAGGTGAGGAATAATCTATGCACTAGGAGAAAAAATATTTTAGGATCAAAGAATGATATTTCCTAAAATAAATTAACTATACTTAATGAATTTAATTAAGGTTAATTGCACATCTATGTACTAAAACATTTTATGCTTTAAAAAAATAGATTTCCTAAACTAAAGAGTGATAACTAAGTGGATTAATTATACTTAATAAGTTTAATTGCATATATGAGTGGTAACAATTCCTTAATTGAATATACTTCTATGCCTTAAGAGAGGGATGGATACCTGAGGTTAATTATTATTTCAACATTGATAATTAATCTTGCAAAATAATTGGAATTCTTTATAAATGAACCATAAAAATCCTAACATTTGTTTATTTTGATTACTTTTACCACTTAATTATCTTGTTTTCACTAGTTAGTAATTTATTTCCTTTTTATACATTCTTGTTTTATTTAGTTTCATTTTTCGAGATGGTAGTAGGCCAACCTCCCAATTTTTTAAAAATAATTTTAAAAAAATTAAATTTGTAAAACAATGTCTTTTTTTTAATTGGGACCTGGGTTAGCTCATTGGCTGCCCATTGCCATCCCTACTCATTTTTAATTAGGATTAATAAGTTTAGTAATTATAGTTTTTGTTGGATACTCTAGTATACTTTAGAACTTATTATTAGCTACAATTGATTTTATGTACATACAAATAGATTTAATCAATATCTTAATCAACATACAACCGCCACAATCACAAGAAACACATAACTCACTAACTTAACTCTTTAGTGTAATCCTATTATAGTTTGGTTTGCCTCATATAACAACAACAACAACAATATCCCAGTAGAAATAATATTGAGACGTGAGGTTTGGGAAGATCCAGAAATACGCAACCTTACTTTTAACTAGTAGAGAGGGTGCTTCCAATAGATCCACAAGAAAAAAAAATCAAGACTAATAAATAAATAAATAAATATACTTATAATAAAATATAATAAATAATGAATAATAATAAAAGATACTTATTAAAATCATATAATTATAATAAATAAAAATAAAAAGATAATATTAAAGGATGATGATGATGATGATAATAGATACTTACAAATACAAATAAAAATAATAAAATATTGATCTAACATAACAAAGAATAAAAATAGAAGATAAAGTAAAATTAGAAATAAAGAATAATAAAAGATAAATATTTTAAAAAATGAATGTAATAATAAAAATAAACATAAACATAAAGGATAATAGTAGTAATAATAATAAATATGTATAAATACAAATATAAAAATAATTAATGAAATAAATATTATTTTAGTCTTAAACTAAAATCATAAATCATGTATAACCATACCATTTTAGTCTTAAACTAAGACTGTGGTCTATACTATAAAGAGTCATGATCCTTGAAAATTATCATTAGCCTTATATATAGATTAATAGCCAAAATGCCCTATACTATAAAGAGTCATTATCATAAAAATTAATCATGACATAAACCATTTGCTTCAATAAAGAATCCATAACACATGCTAGGATAAATAATCATATGTACATGCATACAATTAGATAACATCATGCTTACCTTTCAAACATCATAATACATTAATCAAGTACAAAATTTGAAAATTTATTAATATTAAGTACTGGAGAAATACAACATAGCAATCACAAACTCTTACTATGTTAAAACATTATTAGAAAACATAATACTCATGTTTTCAACATATATATGAAAATCTATAGGCCTAAGCCCCATAGTCGGTGGATCAACTAATATGTTTATGATGACAATATATGTTTATGATGACATTGTACTTATAAATATAACATTGTCGTTAACTTATCCTCAAAACGTAAAGTATTTAATCTCAATACATTTGTTCCATCGATGTTATTTGTATTCTTGTAAAAGAGTACAGTATATGAGTTATCAAAGTAAAATTTGATAGGCCTAGAAATTGAATCCACAATATTAAGTCCTTTAATAAAATTCTTCAACCACTTAGCATGTACTCTTGTCTTAAAACAAGCTATAATCTTAGCTTTTATGACTGAATTCACTACAACAGACTTCTTAGAGCTCTTCTAAGATACAACTCCTCTTAAAGTTTTTAATCTTTATACACTTGGCACCATAAATGCTTTTTGTATTCTTGGAAAGTAGTATAATATGAGTTATCACCGTAAAATCTGATAGGTCCAGAAATTGAATCAACAATATTAAGTCTTTTAATGAAATTCTTCAACCACTTAGCATGCACTCTTATCTTAAAACAAGCTATAATCTTATCTTTAATGGTTGAATTCACTATAACAAACTTCTTAGAGCTTTTCCAAGATATAACTCCTTTAACTAGCATAAAAATGTAACCTATAGTAGACTTATTATCATCAAAATACCTACCAAGGTTAACATTGGCATATCCAATGATCTATATATCATTTACACGTGTAAGCTAGTATAAAATCTCTAGGTTTTACATATAACACAAAACTTTTTCCATTGTAACATAACTAAGGTCTACTAAATATCTGTCAAGTTATACAAACAATGTTAGGCTTAGTGCATTCATTTGAATACATCAAACTCTTAACTACATTAATATAAGGGATATAGTTTATCCTTGGTTCTCCACCTCATTATGAGGACACTACACTTTTCTTAACTTATTATCTTTGATTATATGTGATATACCAAGCTTATTGTCCTGCATATTAAACATTTTTAACACTCTTCCCACATAAACCTTTTATGTTAGGCCTAAAATCTTTTTAGCTCTATCCTTATGGATCTACACTCTAAAAAAATTATCCCTTTTTAAGATCTTTCATAACAAAGTTCTTCATAATCATTTTTTCATATTCTGAAACATACTCAAACCATTTTTGGTAAGAATAATTTCATCCAAATATAAGACTAAAAACATAAACTTGCTCTCACCTAATTTACAATATATAGAAGTTAAGTGTGTTGCCTTTAAAATCCAAAGTTATAGCCACCTCATCAATTTTTAATTTTTAATATTGTGATGGCTACTTCAATCTATAGATAGACTTCCATAATCTAAAAATTTGGTGCATTTTCTTTTACCTTGAAACCTTTGAACTTTTACTTATACACCTTCTTTACTAGATCATTATTTAAAAAGGTTGTCTTGATATTCATATGGTGATGCTCATAAATAAAATGAGCTATTAAAGTCATAATGATCATAAATGAATCCTTTATTAAGATTGGTGAGGAAGTCTCAATATAGTCCACTTTCTGAGTGTACTTTTTAGCCATAAGCCTTACTTTAAACCTCTCAATCTTGCTTTTAACATTTATCTTGGTCTTGAACACCTATTTATAACAAATGGTTTTGAAACTATTTAGAATGCAAACTAAATCTCAAACATAATTGTTTGGCCCTCCATAATCATCATCATTTATTTATTAGAATGATGACTTATCATTTCTTCATTATAGGTAATAGGACCCGGAGTCTCTCCTAAAAAATTATTAGTCTGGCCCATATAAATAACAACACATCATTAAATTTTATAGGCCTTCTATCGCTTTATAAGGATCTCAATGGTGCTAAATGATAAAGTTGAGTATCCATCATAGCATTCTCAATAACACACTTCTCATCTCTAACATCAGGAACTACAACTTCATCTTAAAATTCATCCCTATATATCTCTGAAGTACTTCAACAACTCTCTCATAAACAATAGGAACATATATTGCTACTAGCTCAAGCTCCTTAAATACTTGAGCTCTTAATGGTACATTTACTACATCCTTCTAAAAAAGAACCTTATTGTCAACAACTCAATAATTTTGGAAATATGACTAGAATAGTAAAACACATAGCCTTTCAAACCTTCAAGATGACATGTAAATAACTTAGGAGTTATCTTAAGATCTACTTCTTTTTCTGGGGTTATAAATCTTTAGTTCAGTTGGAAAACTCTAAACACTCAAATGGTTCAAATTAAGCTTCCTACTTGTTCAAAATTCAACAGGACTTCTGGAAACTAACTAACTAGGAACATGATTTATGAGGTTGAGTGTTTTCTTTAGTGCTTCGCCCATATATATTTAGGAAGTTTTGATCTCGTCATCATGCTCCTCATTATGTCCCTTAAGGTGTGATTTTTCTTTTTATCATATGTATGTGACATGGTGTATTGTGTACTTATGTCATAACCCTTATTTTTCAGTATTTGTAACTACTTTATTAGAATACTATTGGTATTTGTAACTACTTTATTAGAATACTACAAATCTAAGTAATAAAGACCACTATTCAACAAATTTTCACTAATGAAAATGGAATTAAGAGATGATAAAATGTTTTTATTATTGAATAACAATGAAAACTTTACTAAGTTTATAAAACTAAGTTTTGTCTCATATATGAATTATACATCTCTTTATTGAACATTATACTACCATGTAGACTAAACTTCAACCCCATATCTTTAATGTATCATCACATCCCCTTTATTAGTCTTCTTTTATTTTTTTAAATTTTGAATGTATTAGGCCGTGATACAAAGTAGTGTATCGACTGTATTTAGAAACAACTAAGGACACTTCACTTGAACATCTAACAGAAACATGTATAACTTTAAATATAAAATCCTAGCTGCACGTAAATCCATCTTCACTACCAAACATACTCATCAATGGTGGCTATTGTCACACCATGCATGTTGTTAACATCCCACCTTGTACGCCGACGTCATTTCCACCATGCATATTGTTATCGTCCCACTTAGTATGCCAACATGACTTAGCTATTATCGTCCCACCATGTGAGCCACTGCAGTCATCTAGGGTCCTAAATTGAATTATTACTTACTATGTCATTAAACTTCTCCACCATAGCTCAAAGCAATCTACATATTCTACTATATAAAAGGTATGATGGTTGCTGAAAATTATGCTTTTGTAAGCTAATTTGGAGCCAAATATATTACACCAATTGTTTATAAAATTGCTCCTGAGGGATGCATTTGTCTTTGAAATTTCTAAAGTTTCTCTCAACTGATATAGCTATGAGTGTCGAAGAAAGAACTATCTAAAAGCATTTACAAGTGGTGCTATTTTTGTAGTTCATTCGACGAGTTCAGTTGCTGCCTAGATTATTAATTTCAGCAGTTAATGTGCATTTGCTATGAAGCTCCCTCCATATGTCTCTAACGTAATGACATTTGAAGAATAAGTGTGCTAGTTTCCTTTACTTCTCTGCATAAACAATATCAATTGGTGAGCTGAGTGTATTTGGCTATCTTATTTACTATTCTTAATCATCCTTTTATCATAATCCATAGAGTAAATGTTGCACGGGTTTGAATATGACTAGACAAGGTGGCTTTAGTCTATGACAGCTTGAGAAGTTGTTTAAAAATTAACTTCTTGTAAAAGGAATTTTGAAAATTTACCATCATATGAATGTCTCCAAATGACTTTATCTATTTCAATTTTGTAGTAAGTTTCACAAATTTCATTAGCTAAAGAGTTAGGAAATGTAAGGTTCTGAAAATTTTCCTTGCCTTGTAGTGTTTTAGCAATTGACGCATCTAAAGATATTGAGCTCTTTAGGGATTCAACTGCATTTGAATTAATCAATGGTCCACCTGAAAGCTAGTTGTCATACCAAAAATTGACGTTCCTCCCATTACCTATCAGTGTAAAAAAGTCCACTTTGTGTTTGTCCCTTCTCATGAGAATGACTTTAAGAGTAGTAGAGGGAAAGTGTAAACAATCTATTGCCCAGATGCTCTTGTTCTTAATGAAGTAATTATGTATCCATCTGTTCCATGGAGATTGTTGCCTTCCATTAATCGCTATAGTCTTTTGGTGAGTAAGATTGAGTTCATGGTTTTAATGGAGTAAATTCCCAAACCACCTTAATTTTTAGGAGTGCATATTTCTTTTTATTTCACCATAGTTTGGTGACTTTTCTCCCTGCTACCTATCCATAAGAAGTTAATGAACATATTGTCTATAGCTTTTAGGATTGATCTTGGGAAAGATAAGTAGGCTGCCCAATAGGTGTTAATGGAATTAAGAACCAAGATAATAAGTTGTATTCTCCCAACTCACGAAAGATGTTTGAAGCTCTAAGTTGAGATTCTGGCTTGTATTCGATCAAGTAGTTCGGTGTAATCCTTTGTTTTTAATTTGAATGGAGAAATGGGGATGCCTAAATATTTCATTAGGAAATCTTGTAACTAAAACCCTGTTATTAGTTAGTTTAAATTTACCACATTTAGAGTAGTATTTAAAATTTCGTGCCACAACATTCTCAATGATCTTATGCAGAGTTTGCATCACTAAGACAAAGATGTATGGAGATAAAGGATCTCCTTGCCTGATCCCTTTGCTACTTGGAAAAAACCTGGTAGGTTGTCCATTCATCAAGATGCTATAAAAGAAGTCATCAAGCGTTGTTTAATCCACCATATGAATGTTTTTGGAAATTTCATAGCCTGCATAATATTTGTGATGAAGCTCTAGTCAATGTTATCATATGCTTTCTTGAGATCAATTTTGATACAACAATTGGGATTGCTTTTCTTCTTGGAGTAATTGGTAATGAGTTCTTGAAGCATCAGAATGTTATCACTAATTATTCTTCCAGGTATGTAAGCACCTTAAGAGTAGTTAATGTGCTTATGAAGAATTCCTTTGAGCCTTGGGTTATAAGCTTGGAAATGATATTGTATAAGGAGTTGCAACAGGCAATTGTTCTAAAGTTAGTGAAGCTATTCAACTCACCGTTATTTGGTATCAAAGTGATAAAAGTTTTGTTGATCTCTCTGAGAAGTGTACCTTTGCTAAAGAATTCCGTCACAGCTTCTAAAACTATGTTATTGGTGAGAGACCAAGTTTCCTTGAAAAAATTGACATTGAAACCATCACAGCCAGGGGCTTTATAAGGGTGGAGAGATGCAATTTTGTCCTTAATTTCCTGCAGTGAGACAAGTCTGGCTAATTAGGTTGCTTCTTCTAAAGGAAGAGAGTTACTTAGGATCTTTTTGAGAGATAGTTTGAAAGAGTGTACATCCATAAGCTTGCCTATAAGCTCACTAAAGTGTTCATAAGCTCCTTGCATAAGTTGAGTTTGAGAATCAAGAACAACGTTGTGATGGTTGAGTGAAATAATTTTATTTCTCGCCTTTCTTGAAACTATAGCCTTATGAAGTGTTTCTATCTCCATGTTACATCCATTCACTCTTGCTTTTTGTTTAGATAGGGAATAATCAAATAACAACGCTTGAGATAGAAACGATTGTGTAGTGCCTCCCTTTCTTTTGCTTATATTCTTTGATTTCCAGGATTAGTGTATTATAGTTGTTGTATAGCTTCCAACTCTCCTCTAGCTGTGTTGAAAAGATGGTGTATTTTGCTAATATTGGCACCATAAAGTCTTTTAATTTCCTGTTTGATTAATTACACCTTTTGAGTAAAGACAAATTGCTTAGTTCCTTAAATTTCAGATCTTAATGCATTCTATAAACCTTCCTCAAACCTAGCTAGTTGCATTAGAAATTCATTGAACCTAAAAGGATGGATAGTTCTGTCTGCAGTTAGATAAGTAAGAATGGGGGTATGTTCAAATAAGTGATTAGCCGAATTTGAAAAGTAGTTAAGAAATAGATTCATCCATTTAAGATTTGCCACGCTTCTATCCAATTTCTTCTTTATCAAATTAGAACCTGATTGCTTGTTTGTCCATTTATAGAAGTATCCTCCCGTGGTACATCAGTGCATTAAGCTTCCTCCCATTAGTATATCTTTTTGTTCTTTAGTGTATGTAATGTTAAAAATATAAGTGGTAAATGTGTAAATTAGAACCTAATGTTTTTACCAAAATACAAGTTATACCCTAATGTTTTGGAATGTTTAAATTGAATTCTAATGTTTGCAAAACATTTAAGCTAAACCCTGAGTGGATGAAAAATTGGACAGAATTAAGTTTGTCTATTATATATACATATACACTATATTTTAATTTGACATATAGAACCTACTATTTTATGTGACATCCACATGACATAGTAGATCCCATATATTAGATTTAAGTTAAATCTTTCTTTTTATTTTGAATTTATAATTAAAATTAATTAAACTAATTTAATTATAATCAATCTTAGTTAACATGTTAACTTAATTACAATATGATTAAACAAAATTCCTAATTTTTCAAAATTTTCAAACAACCTAAGAACCCTAACTCCTAATAAAACCTAATTTACCCCCTCTCCTTGTCGTTTCCTAATAATTTCCTCAGAAAAGTTAAGGAAACGGTAGCTTTAAAGTTAGATTTCTTTAAACATAAAAAATGTTTTACTCCGTTACTTTTTGGCCAAGACTTCCATTCAAGGTAGTACTCAGGTTTTTATGGTAAGTTATTGAAAAACATTTAGTTGTTTGTTCTTTAAAATCTAAAGACACCCATAATTCAAATCCATAGTTTCGAGCCATCAATATCCAAATTGTTTTGACTACTTATAATCCGAGTCACTCAACTCAAAAGAGAATAGAAATAATTCCTTTAAAGAACCTTCACATAGGCAAACTATTTTTCCTCTAGTTTAATGTCTAGTGCAAAAACAACTCTAAAACTCACTTTTAATTTGCAATTATTGCAGGAATAAGGATCTAGGTAATACACTGGAAGCTCTTAACCCAATCTTGAAGTTATTTTTAGGTAGTTTCGTTTTTAGGTTTGTGTTTTTATACCAACCCTTAATACAACAAAAATGCAAAAGAAGACCCAACTTGAAGTTATAAACACTTCACCGTCAACAAATAAGAAGATTCCAAAGGTATCTCTCATGTGAAAGAGAAGACTCCAAGCTTTAAATGGTCATCAAAATTGAAAGAAATTGATATTAGAGTTTATTGGAAATTCTATTAGGGTTGTAAAGAGCTGTCAGAGGAAATAGGTTTATTAGGAATTAGGATTCTTCAAGTTAATTGAAAATTTTAGAAATTTTGTTTAATCATAATGTAATTAAGTTAGTTAGTTAATTATGATTAATTTCAACTAAATTAGTTTAGTTAGTTTTAATTATAAATTTATAATAACAATAACTAATTTTAACATCAACTAAATTAGTTTAGTTAGTTTTAATTATAAATTTATAATAAGCATTAACAAATTTTAACATCAACTAAATTAGCTTAGTTAATTTTAATTATAAATTTATACTACGTATTCACAAATTTTAACTTAAATATAATATGTGTTCATATGGATGCCATGTGACCTAATAGGCCCCATATGTTAGATTAAAAAATATATATATGTCATGCTAGTGCTAACATGGCACATAAGGGATGGAGACGTAACTTTGTCCAATTTTTCATCTATTTAGAGATTATTTTAAGCATTTTGTAAACATTATGATTCATTTTAAATGCTTAAAAATGTTAAAGTTTAACTTATATTTTGTTTAAAACATTAGAGTCTAATTTATTAAATATAAATAGAGTAATCATTATCTAACTATCAATTATTTGGGCTACATCTATCAAAGATGACTTAAAGTAAACTAAAACCTCAAGGATACTTGATTTGCTTTCCTTGTTCTTCATAGAAGAATCATACTTATAATAGTCCCTCTTTAAGGTTCCCCATCTAGTCGTAATACTAGTACTTAACATTCTTATTCTTAACCCCATTAGGTAGCTTATTGAATTGGTCTATATCCTTATTAAAACCTTTATTCTTCTTCCACTTCTTATTTTGATTCTCATAATTGTCTTTGAGTTCTGAGGACTTAACCACAACAATCATATTATTACCCTTCTTATGGTTTATCTTTTCCAATTTTTGGACACATATCGATATTTTCTCATTTGCAATCCATACCTCCTTCCTAGCATTATAGACTATGTTTAAGACACTAAATTTAAATGATAAAGAATTTAACACCTACTAAATTAAGAAAGAATATGATATTAGGACTTGACTACCATTTAGCTTATTAGTTATATTTTTCATCTTCATAATGTAAGTTCTAACCTCAAATTCTCTATCTTACATTAATAAAGTCAATATTTGCGCAAGTTAACTGACTTAATTCTTTTTACATTTAGTATTTCTCTCCTTCAAAGCTACTATGAATCTTTTGGTATTGTTTCTTTAAATGATTGGGAAAATCATCTTCTTTATCACCATGATGCTAGCTTATTCTATCTTTACTACTTTTGAAAGTGAAACTTCTACTCCACTATGTTCATTTGTGTCATAGGTGCAAGCTCTTTCTTAATGAGAGTTATATTTAAATCAGTCAAACCTGAAGCCAACTTTATATCATTCTTTTAAGGGTAAAAGTTATTCATATCCAAGGTTTCAATAGGCAAATTTGATTGTTCATGATTATTTGACTTGCTTGATTGAAAAACAAGACATCTTTTATAAAAGACCAAATAAAACTCAAAATTCACATTATAAATTTTTTTGGGAAATTAAATAATGTAAATAAGAGTTTTAAGAAATGATATTACAAATCATTATCTCCTTTGGGTAAATAATAATTTATAAGATAAAATTATCAATCTCACCAAACTCATATAAGTTATCCCTTTTATACATGTAACAAATTAAAATTAAGAGATAAACAATTTAGAAGGTGATGGAACTTATTGAGTTAGCCAAAATTATTTAAAATAATGCAAAAATAAAAATCTAGAAATTCCCCTATCCGATCGACCATTTGTCCAATTGGATAAACTATTCGATCAATTAGTTAGTCAACTAGACACACTATCCGATTGGTCAACTAGATTGTGGATTTGATTAACCTAACACCCTCTCGAAAATTACCAAGATATGTTGCCTTGACAAATTTTTGGTATGATGTCCAAAATTGTAAAAATGAAAAAAAACACAATAAAAAGGCCAAAAATAGTAAAGGTCAAGGGAAACATCCAAAAATTCAAGAAACATAAGATTTAATCAATAATAAGTTATAAAATCAATTAATAACTCACTTTGGTATAGTTATTAACCAATTTCATAATTTATTGACAATAAGCAACTTACAATTCTATGGTTTCAAGCAAATAGAATTAAATTAAAAAAAACCTTAAATCTTCAATCTATATTTTTCTTGTAAAAAATTGTTGACCTATTCAAACTGTTAAATACTATAGAATGTATTAAAACATATTATGATACCACATGCAAAAATCACTTATATTTAATAAAAGAGATTGTAAGATCATTCAATAAAATTCTATAGACCTTAATAATTGATGAGTGAATAGTGGAAAAGTATTAGGAATACTTAAATTAGAAGACATGCTTGGACTTTTTAAGATTATTAAACTACCTATTTAAGAAACCTAAAATTGTAAGAAATTACCTAACTCTTTTCTTGTCTCTTCTATTATTTTAATTTAAACTATGGATGGTATACACCTAAGCTTTTATAAGTCACTCATATATACTATATATTATGAGATGACAAGAGAGAATTAGGTTTATTAGTTAAAGGTTTGAGTCTTATAATCAAGATGCTCTAATAGTCCTGCATAATAACCATACTATATCTAATAATCCTATTGAGGAGATGAAGATCATAATAGGATAAAAATATAACTATGGGTTTATTGATCTCTATTTGACTAAATTATAAAATAAAAGACTAATTAATTGTAATCCAAATAAAAATATTTTAACATTGCTCACCCTCACCAATTAGAAGAAATAATTATGTGTTCAATTCACTTCGTTTATTTATAACATGTAAGGATTTTCATGGTCATTAGGGAAAGAGAACTTTAATAAGAATACATGATTCAAATAACATTTAAATGGTCATATAAAATACATTGGAGTATGAAAATAGATTTTTAACTCTTTAAAGAATTTAAATAGATTTTTAACTCTTTAAAGAATTTAACTTTGGTGGTTCGACGTTTATGATTCTTATAACCAACTTTGTAAGCTATCAAGTTTTTTAGCAAAGGAGAAAGGTAAACTAATCTTGACAGAAGTTCTTACATTCATCAAGTTTTATAGCAAAGGAGAAAGGGAAACTAATCTTGATAGAATTTCTTAGATTCAATATGGAATACTTACATTTGATTGATTTGGTAAAGTGAACTAATTGAGGTACATACTAATTGATCTAAGCATCATTCTATTGCCAAAAATTAAAAGAGAGAGAGAGAGAGAGAGATGTAGCGCCCCCTTACCATAGGGTACACACCGGGATGCCCGCAGGTCATTCCAGTACATATCCTACGACAAGAAAGAACTACAAACAAACACTACTATACTCCACATGACATCATAATAATAAAACATCAATATAAAAATCACAACTTTTTTTAAACCAAACTTTTTCCATTTCATTTCATCAAAACAGTAATTTACAACTGTCATTATTTCCTGTCTGTACATCACTCCACAAACTTAGTACAAACTGCTAGATACAGGAACAAAAATAAATATATCTATCTATATCCTCCCCAAAAGTCCCAGCTAACCGACCTGTGAGCCATAACGTCTGCCGCCAAAAAGATCTACACGGCTCGAAAAGTTCCTCTGGAGCTAGGAATCTACTCTCAAATCTGAAAAGACAACATTGCAATTTTGGTGAGTTTTGCGAACTCAGCGAGGTAACCATCATCGATGGTTCACTCAA
>JANITX010000002.1:64844578-64861403 GCA_027564395.1 Erythroxylum ulei
GCCGACCATCAGTTGGTTGTTGCCGTTCTTTCGCTAACCTTGCGTGTTGACAGGTTGTGATTCTGGGTTGATTATGGATGTGTTGATAAGTTATGGGGTCCTGTGTGATTATGTCCGGTTGTTAATACCTGCTAGCAAGCTACTGTTTCAAAGTAATATGGTAGGGAAGTGGAGAGGAGCATATTGGTAAGGCAGTCTTGTGAGTGAAGTTCCTCATGTCTTGTGTGTGTTTTGAGATTACATACAATTAATCTCTTGTATTGTATATTCCCTTTAATTCTTTATAAAATTTATTGATTTATCAAAAAAAATAATGTGTTTTTTAATTTTTTCTAATATGGAAAATATAAATTTGAATGAACACTTTGATTCAAGATGAAATTGGTAATCTCAAATTTATAAAAATAAGTATCATGATGTCTAGCATTATTTTATGTAATTAACCCACCAAGAATCCTAATCAAATTTTAATACTTGGTGGATTTGATATGGATCTTGAAATTTATATTGATCAATTGACTAAATGCACCCCGAGAAAGTTTTTAAAATAATGTGTGCAATTAGTCCAATCACATCCCTCGTACAAATAATTAGGTGAAGCAACTATAATGCAACTAAATGATATTCTTTGCATTTTCATGAAAGAACACATGGTCCCATATCCCACTTAAGATCATGTAATGAAAAAGCCTAACAGAAATTGGCCCACAAAAGATCTCCTCAATATATTCATGTGGGTACTGCATAATGTGCTTCTCTATAGCCTCCAAAGTGGTTAGTGAGGTGAGCGATCTAGTGCATGCCTAAGGGGCAATTAAGTCTAAACCTGGCCTGACCTGACTCAACTCAGCTCGAAGTAAATAGACTTAACCCGAATTGATCGGATTTTGGGTCAGGCTCGTCCAAAGTTTAAAAGTTATAAGAAAACGATGTCGTTTTGTTGTAAATTTAAGCAGTGAAAACCCATAGGCTTATGTCTCAAATAAAAAACTAAGTTCAATTCATTTAACATCATCTACATGGCCTTGTGCTTTAATAAGGTTTTGTGTTTGATGTAGTTCATTTAAAGGTTTAAAAAATATGAGTTATGATTTTTTCTTGTTCGATTGTTTATAAGATTGTAAATGTTAGTCAATCTTACAATTGTAATCCTCTCTATTAAATAAGTTATTTGAATTGAGGTAATGACCATTTATAGATTCTTTGTATATCTTTATTTCCTACTTGGTTTCCTGTAAAATTCTTTGTATCTTAGGTCATCTTGACAACACATGAAAGGATAAAGGATTTGAACGAGAAAGAAGTAAAAATGAAAAAGTGATAAAAAGAAAAGAAAGGCAGATAATCCGACAAAGAGGACCGATTTTGAGAATAATTTGCTTTCGATCTTTTACTTTGGAACCAAATCAAACTTTTAATTGGTTTAGTTGTTTACACTGTTTGTGATTATGTTTCTATTTCAAAGTAGTTCAATTCTTTTCCTTCAATCCATTCATTTATGCACTTGTAAGCCAATGTAAAAGAATTTTCATCTTGATTTTTTGGCACAAATGTATTACTCTTGGTAGTCTTGAAATTACTTTCATGTAATGATGATAAACTATATGAGGATTTGAGTTATTAGGGATCACCTGCTTCTAATTTTTGCACTTTAGATTTTTTAATATGAAGAATAATAGATAGCATGACTAATTAATTGTCGCCAAATATTAATGTAATATTATTATTCTTTAAAAGAAGTTATATGATTTTATGAAAATAAAATATACTTATGTATTTATGATAATTATGAATAAATTCTTTTTGTATTTTTTGTTATTATATTGTAATTATTTAGCTTAGCAATAGTTAACATTATATTGCAATATCCTGCTCATATAAAATAATATAATATCATTATAAAGAATTAATTTTATTAATTATCAAATTATATAAGTCTTGTTGGTAAAATGAAAATTATTTATAGCTTTTAGATATGCATCAATACCACAATGGCTCTTCTCATGTTTTTTGGATGGATTTCACCATAAACATAATATTTAGAGAAATTTCATTAATATGTATGCTAAACAATAGTAACAACTTAAATTAAATGACAAATACATTGTTTTAGAAAAGATTACATAAAGGAAGAAAAATAGAATAACAAAATAAATTTAACATTAACAAATAGAAAAGTCAAACCAATGGGATTGAAAAACAAACAAAAGATAATTAGGGTATAGCCATTGAAAAAGTTTAAATATTCTTGCCTCTTTTTAACAATTTAAAATAGAAATTTCTATACCAATTTGTGTTTTTATCTCTACTGAAGTGTTAAAAGTTGTTTTTCTTTCCCAAAATTTTAGTAAGTTGATTTATAATCTACCTAAAATTATTCACTGTATTGATTAAATTTTTTATTAACTAGAAATTTCAAGATATATAAAAATTAAAAACTGCATATTAAAGATTTTTTTTGTCTTTATTGATATTGTGATAGATTTAAAGTAATATATACATATTAGAATGGACATAATATGCATAAAATAGATATAAAACAGCTTAAAATATATGTTATAAGTTATGAATGTTTTGAATATAATACTTATCTCTTAATTATGTAATTTTTTGTGTATCCTATATTCTTATTTAATATTGAATTATGTTATATACTGTTTTATTTATTATGCAAACTAATAATGAATATTTTCTACTCCACATGTATACCAATTCTTCAACCTAATAATGTTATTTATTAGTTAATACAAATGAACCCCTTTAGAGAATTGCAGATGATTATTAACATATACAAGTAAAATGGCCAAGACATATATAACTAACAAAAAGAAAATTAACTTGTTCTCGAATGATATCTTAGATCATATGTATGTTGCAATTCCTCTTTTTTTAAGTCACAAAACTTAAATTAGCATTTTATTAGCTAATCCATAGTGTTAAACTATGAATCAGTACATATATAGGCATGATAATTTTAATTTAGTCCATTCGAAATAAATGGACCAAAGTCGAATTGATTGAATTTTGAGTTAAGTTCGAACCTGGAGGTCAACCTCAAAGTTTAATCCAAATAGTTTGGATAGTTTCGATCTCCTTATTTATGAAATGATATTATTTTGATTTAATTTTATAAAAAAAACGTTATTTTGTTCTAAAAATTTTAAAAAACTTAAGACCAAAACAATGTCATGATTTTAAAAAAATTCAACTTATCCCGATTTTATTCATTGTGATTACTAAATAAAAAAAGCTCTTAATGGAATTACCACATATTATTAGTGAAATAAATGTGAAGGCAATGTCCAATTCAAAAGAAACAAAATGATTCATCGCTGTGGACCCGTAACTCACAAAATTGTCTCTCAAGTTTATGTCAATCTCCTCTTTCCAGTGACTGGTAATTTGAACCAGGTGGGCAATAAATTTGTAAAATCACCATATGGAATCATTCTTTTATTTTGACCTTCATATAAATGGAAAATTCTGTCTCCCTTAATCAGTATGTTGCATTGAAGTTTTGAGAGGATCGAGATGCTTTACAAACTCGGGTTTACACCAAAAAAATGCCACGGTGATCTTTAGAACTAAGTTAAGTTCATATTGTCATGATCAATAACATCTACTTTGGACTTAACAGATTCCAATTTTGCTACTCGTCAGTCCTTACTTTTGTCCATATCCTTAATTGCATTACATATAAGATTAGCCCAACAGCTAATCAAAAGCAACCGAGTATGCAGGAGCGATTGTCTATTTCAAAACATGATAAGAAACGTCTACTGGGAGAATATTGACCCCATATCCTCTATAGCTATCACAAGCCATAAAGATCAAGGCCTAACTATATGAATAGCTTTCCAAGACTAAAAATACCTTTCCAATTTTATCTCCAAGGATTAAACAATTGAAAGCAGGTATTCCTAGTACCTACTGACATTGAATTTCTATGAATAGACAAGGACCCTTTCTGGCTTTTCTGATGGCCAAAGAAATGTAACAGTTGAAGGGCATGAGAATTTTTTCTTTTCCTTTTTCTTTTTTTGGTTTGGGGCATGCATGCATGGTCAAGCATTTTTATCATGCAAATGCACTAAAAAACCTGACAAAGAATTAGCTCAATATTTCAAAGCAATGACCAATGCTACTTGTAATCTTTTCCCTGGTTCTTATGTCCAATCGAGTAAAATCTTGAAAAGGGGAAGAAAGACAACGACATTAACAAAGAAATATACAAAATTATGCAATAAACTAATGTAAAGATAAGGGATACTACCCCTCTACTGCTGATATATATCAGTAGTTCAATTGGGCTGATTAATAACTAGTGCTATCTTTTTCCACACCAAACCTTTGTGGAATATCAGCAGTTCATTCCTCTAGAATTCATAGTATCAACTTAGTGTGAAAACGTATATGTATATATATATAAATACATGTTAATATCTAAAACTTCATTGAAGTTAAACTGAGTCACTATCTTTACAAACTAATGGAGCATTGATTTCGTATTTATGCACATCGAAAGAATCACTATTCAAATGAAAAATGATGTAATGATTGTATTGATAATGGCAGAGAGAAGGAAGAATAATTTAAAATAATGTTAGTGGCTAGGCTAATAGTGTGGTTGAAGGAAAAAGAAAAAAGAAATTGAGAGAAAGGAAGAACAAAAAAAGCACCTTGATAGGGTCCCATCCCATGTCTCCTTTGTAGACCCATAGATGTGATTTTCAACTTTCCACCATTGCATTACTTCACCATTCTTCTTCCATCTCTCCTTCTTAGTTCTCTGCTACCTAGCTTGTCCCCACACTTCTTTTTTCTCCATTTCTTGCCAAATTACCCAAGAATTTTCTCTTTGCAAAAACGCCTTAATCATCATGTCAGGAGACAAGACTAAAGATGCTGCTGGAGGATCCTCGCGATCCGTTGTCGATGATCATCATCAGCAACCTCCTTATCAACCTCAACCAGCGGCTCCATTGAGCAGGTACGAATCCCAGAAACGGCGAGACTGGAACACTTTTGGTCAGTACTTGAAGAACCAGAGACCCCCAGTTCCACTTTCTCAGTGTAACTGCAATCATGTGCTTGACTTTCTCCGATATTTGGACCAGTTCGGAAAAACTAAGGTTCATCTACATGGGTGCGTCTTTTTTGGGCAGCCAGACCCTCCTGCACCTTGTACTTGCCCATTGAGACAAGCTTGGGGAAGTCTCGATGCCCTAATTGGACGTCTGAGAGCTGCTTACGAGGAACATGGAGGATCACCTGACACCAATCCTTTTGGTAACGGAGCAATTCGGGTTTATTTGCGTGAAGTGAAGGAGTGTCAAGCCAAAGCTAGAGGTATTCCATACAAGAAAAAGAAGAAGAAGAAGAATACAATCAAGCAGGTTATCAAAGACGATGCAAACCCTTCGATGCCGTTATCAGCTTAATCAAGTAAGGCCCTTTGCTTCTCCACATAATATGGTAATCTCATCTCTCCATATTCAAGTGGATATGTTATGTCTCTTTTGATGACGTACTATGAAAATTTCAGTTCATATAATCTTTTAAATTAAGAACCTTTGGGTAATCAATTTCCTTTCACAGTAAATAAATCAGACTGCTGTCTAATTAGTGCTTGAAAATGGGGTATATTTGATTGACAAGTTAGACTATATACTATCTGGTACAGTGTTCTGGACGAGAGAAAGTATCAAAGAGCTGTATACACCAGATTAGAATATAATTCAAGGATTTAAAACCATTGTTGCTTGCGAATGGAGACTTGGTTTCTTTCATATAAAACCTAAATCCATTCCTCAAAACCCTAATCTTTCTGTTACTTCCGGATTAATTCTAAGAGTAGGGAGGGAAGAAATTAGGGGGGGAAAATTTTTTCACATCCGTATCTTTCTTGGGAAGTTTCAACCGAAGAGATGTTTATCACAAAACAGTAGAAGAATGGCCCTCGCTCCCCCTCTCTCTCTGTCTCTTTCCCTCTATCAGTTTATATACATCAAGCACAAGAAAGAATATCTATCTGATTTCCAAATTAAAATATGCGTCACTTCTTTGCTTTTCTCCTAGATTATGTCCTTTTGGTGATTCTCTGCGATTTTCTGCTCCCCATGAATGGTCTCGGGTGATGTGTCATTCGTTGCATGCATGGAATTTTCTGCACATTGACGTGAGATTTAACATGCATGCTTATGTAATATTGCCCTTTATTTGAATAGAGTCCAAAATTGTAGTGCTCTTACCACCCATTTCTTTGCTTATATCTGGAACCAAAGCCTATACGTTGTCGAATATATAAATACTTGTTCCATTTTCACCATATCCAATTGGTATCTTTTCTTAGTTTTGAATTCTAGGTGGACAAATTTATAAAATCATAATGCATTGAAGGAAGTTCCTTCTGTGACTTCAATGTCCTACTTAGTTTGTCTGATTTCCAGTTGTTTTACCTCTGAGAATAGGGTATCTCTCTGACATATATAAGTTCCTGATACATGTCATGATTATTTTTTTCATTTGTTTATCCCGAGACAAAGTTTCGAAATAAAAGTTTTAAATGGCAGAAGATTATACAACTATTATTTGTTGTTGCACCTTGTGAAACATAAGTGATTTCAAATCACAGTTGCTTTCCATAACTTTTGTTAAAATAATCACAAGTATAATATTATAATCATGATTTTAAATTATAGTATGCAACTATCATTGCAATCGTAACTTTAAGGTTGTAGTGCAATCGTAACTTTAAGATTGTAGTGCAAATAGTTATCACAATTTACCACAATTGTGATCTTATTTTTTGTAATTGTATTTATATTTTCTGCAATTGCTGCAACCATCCGAAACTTAGGTGCAATTATGATATGGGGCTTAAAACTTTGACTTTACATAAGTGTTAAAGAGATAGGAAACTTCTCAAATTTTGGTCTGTAATTTCGTTATTCAGCTGTGTGCTCTCAAAATCGATAGAATGCCCTGCATAGTATGCATTTCCTACAATTTGCTGTCCTGAAACTGGCATACCGCTGATATCTTTCTTCTTTCTCTCGTATTGTTTATAAACCTCTTAGCATTGTCTCTATCAATTTGGATATAATTCTTAACTTGCTTAGTTGTTAGGTTCCCCCTGAAGAGTTTAATTAAAAGAGTGAAACAAAGAAGAAGTGTATGTCTTAATTAAAGAGAAAGAAAAATGCATTGGAAGTTTTGGTGTTTGTCATGATGGTGGCATGTACTGTCTAGAATCAAGAAAGCGTTTCCTTAGAAGATGAACTGAATTAATTGCACGAGAGTTCATTGACATTTCTTACATACATATTATACTTCAGAAAATCTGCATGTGTACTACAAACGATTTTGGAGTGACTTTAAGCATATATATCGTTGATTCACCAATAGGACGGGTTTCACCTGAGGAATTCATGAGTTGTTTGTTTGCCAATTGTAAATTGATAATGAAAGAAGATTGCAAGTTCACTAGGTTGTGTTTCCAAATCATAGAGGAGTATATATAGAAGAAAATTATATATATATATATAGCTGCTAACTCCTTTGCTCGTTAACTTATCAGATCAAAGATAATGTTGGGTAGCAGAACCTGTGGATTAGACATGATCAGTTCTCTTACTTCTTCTTTTAAACTCTAGTCTGCAGTATAGGTGGGACTTATCTCTTAGTTTCTCTCGCAGACATGGAAAGATTTTACCGAAGCTTGAAGTATTTGAGACATCAGGATCAATAAGTACATATCTATTTTATATACTACGAAGGGTTGTATCATTCAGCTTATTTCGATTGCCCTTTGACTAGAAATGGATCAATTCATACAGAAACTTATACATGTTTAACTTCAGTAGTATAACACAACCATATTTATATAATTGACACACTAACAGGTTAACCCCCACACTGATTAGATTAAATACATTAAGAACTCTTCATAATTTGCTGTTTTCAAAAATTCCCTATAATTAAAATTAAAATTTAAATGTCTTTATGGTTTAGAATTACAAATTACTTTCTAATAATTTTCCTTTTACATATTTTTGTTGAGAAAAAAAAAACTTATGATATGAAAGTACTTTAAATGACATTTTTACATTAATGATTTATTACAGTTTATCTTAAAATTGGTAATTGTGTTTGTTTAAAAAAAGTGACTTATTCAAATATTTCAAAATTTTCAAAAAAAAAACTAAAAAAATAATTAAACCATAACTTTTTAAGTAATTGATTCCCTATTTGTTTCCCCTTTTGTTTTTAATTTTTTGCTTTCGTTTTTGAAATTAGTAAAAAAAAATATGTCTGTTGGAGTTTTTAATTTGTGTTTCTAGCTTTAGTTTCTTACAGTTTTCATAATTTATAAAAACGATAAAAACTGATTTTTGTTTTTTTTCTCTATTTTTTAGAATATGATTTACTATAAATTAAATATATTATTTCATTATTCATATTAATTACTAACAAAAATTATGAATTTAATATATTATTTAGTTTAATTATTAAATATTACTTTATAAAATAAAATTAATTATTAGTAAATATAATATAAATTTAACATATAGTTCAAAATATAGAAATTTCAAATAAAATTTTCTTTAATAGTTAAAATATATAGTACAAATAATATTAATTCATAAATAAAAATTATTTATTAAAATATTTATTTAAACAAAATAATAATAATTTTTTACTAATAATTCATCAATAAATGTTATACAAGATATTAAAATAAATACACCAATAACTAAATTAATCGATAAAAATAATTTATCCTTAAGTTTTATCTAATAAGTAACTATTATTAGTGATAAAAATATAATTACATTGAAATTAATAACCAAACATGTTTTTATTTTCATTTAAAAAAGAAATATAAAAACATAAGTAAAATAAAAAAAATTAGTTTTTTTAATACACCTAGATTCTTTAAATTGTAGGGTGATCAAATTTCTTTTCTCATACTAGGAAGAGGCTAAACATTAGCTTCCATTGAATTACATGGTACACTAGAAATGACATGGATTTTGAATAGTCTTAATGATTTGCTTAATTATGGGGGTCATTTGACTTCAAGGCAATTCCAACAACAACAAAAAAGTCATTAAGCTAACAGATACAATATCAACGATAACTTAGTAAAAATCTCATTGATACGCGAGATCTTGAGAGGTTCAGTAGTACGCAGCCATACCTTTAACTAGTAGAGAGGTTATTTTTGAATGACCTATATAAAATAATAATAAATAAATAAATATTTGGTAAATAAAATATGAAATAAGTAATAAACTAAATAAAACGATAAAGATAGATAAGGTAAAAAATATAATAATAATAATAATAATAATAATAATAATAATAATAATAATAATAATAAAGTTGAAAAATCTTAGGCTAAATCCCTAAGAGGTAAATACTACATATTTAAAAGTTTAGGCTAAATAAAAGAGAAAAATGTTAAAAGACCTTTGGGAATAAAAAAGATCTCTTTATAAGAGATCCTTTATCTGTATCTTAGTGCTCCAAAGTTTTCTATTGTAAGCCATGTCTTTGGTAAGTTTCCGCAATGTCATATCATTCTTAATTATCTCCTTCCAATTCTTCTTAGGCCTTTTTTTTTTTCATACAGTCTCTAAGTATAATCTTCTTGCATTTTTTCATTAGAGCATTTGGGTGTCTCCTATTAATATATCCAAATCACCTAATCCTTGTCTTTCTTAAATTTTCAATAATATTAGTTATCTTTAATTTGTCCCTTACTATACGTTAATGATCTTATCTCTTTTAGTAAGATGGCACATCTAATTAAGCATCCTCATATCTATCACCATTACCTTATGATTATGCTCCTATTTGATGGGTCAACACTCCATCTCATAAAACATGACTGATCTAATCGCTAAATAATAAAATTTATCTTTAAGATTAAGTGGTATTTTATTGTCATATAAAACTTTTGATGCATTTATCTATTTAAGCCACCCTGATCTGATCCAGTAGACTATGTCGTCATTAATTTTTCTATTGTTTTGGATGATAGCTCCTAGATACTAAAAACTCTCCTTTTGTGGTATAATTTCTGAGCCAATCTTTGTCTTCACATCATTAGCCATCCTATGCTAGAAAAGTTACACTTTACGTATTCAATCTTAATCCTACTCAATTTAAAGGCTTTCGACTTTAACGCATCCCTCTAAAATTCAAGCTTGACATTGAACTTATCCACTAAAACAATATCATTAGCAAACAACATACACCAAGACACATCTCCTTGTATATTCTTAGTGAGCTTATCAATCACTACTATAAACAAAAAGGGATTCAAAGAAGAGCCTTGATGTATCCCAATATCGATAGTAAAATGCTTTATATCTCTTCCTATCATGCTTACTTCAGTTTTTACACTATCATACATATCCCTAATAATCTGTACATAAGTCATGAGAAATTCCTTAACTTCTAAACACCTTCACATGATTTTTTTAGGTACGTTGTCATACGCTTTCTCTAAATCAATAAAAACCATGTGTAGGTTATAGTATTTTTCCCTGTAATATTTTGTTAATTTTCTAAGGAAAAGTAAAGCTTCTATCACGGACCTTATTAGTATGAAGCTAAACTAGTTTTCTGGGGTAGAAGCATCCTTTCTTACTCTCTTTTTAATTACTTTTCTCTTATAACTTTATGGTGTGACTAAGTAATTTAATGTCTCTATAATTGTTACAACTTTAGACGTTTCCTTTGTTCTTGGATAAATATCAAAGGTAAGAACATTTCTATGAAATTATAATATTGGATTTGAAAAGGAAAAGGAACAGCGGAACAACAAAACTTTATAACTGAAATAGAGGTGAACAGAAGTTAACAAGAAAGGTAAAACATCAGCAATTTGGCATGTCAAATTTAAGCTTCATTGCACGTCCAAAGTTACTTAAAATTCAAGATGAAATCTAACTGTAGTGATATATATTGCCTTTTAGAGTAATACTTTAATCGATGACATGAATGATATGCAGCAGACCAAATATGTGAACGAGCATTAGATTGATTAAGATGAATGTTTGAATACTAGTTTAGAAATTTGCTTTCATACCTCAAAACTCATGTAAATATATATATTTTTATTTAGTGCATGCATGCTCAGCTGGTGTTTAAGTTGACCTTTAATTCTCGCGAGTTTTCAAGATAAAAGACTTGTTTATGCTTATACGGGGTAGAACCTCCACGAAATACGCGGCATAAGCAGAGGCCATGTTCGAGATTTTTATGTAAGTATATTGCTAGGATTACTGGTTTCGAGTGATAACACAACCTTTGTGTTATCTTTGAGAGCTTGAGATTAACTGATTGCTTATCATAGGTCCAGTATAGAACTCACCACGATAGGTGAAAGTCTTTATCTGAACAATAATTGTCAACATGTTTTTGGTTGTGTCAGGTTAATTGATTTAATCCTTCTGAGCTTCTTCGTGATTTGTTTAATTGTTTTTGTTGGACACAACAGAGAATGCCAATTGCCAAGTCTGTATTTCTGATATTCCAAAAGTAATATACATGAGAATGTATCCTCCTTTGCCTCATTAGAATATACTCAATTTAGTATTGGAAGGAAAACGCGTTCATGCTGTGCCTGTATGATCTAACATTCTTGCAGTTTTAGCAAGAAGGAAGCCAGAATTGGCCTAACCTTGTGCCTGTAGCCATTGTTCCTCTTAATTTTGGTACTGTCGTAGCTGTTGTTCTTGGAGTAACGATATGCCAAAGCAACTGTATCTTTCACTTTTATAGATTAAGTAGCTAAACCTCAACTCTATTTCCTTCTCTTTTATTGCGTATGCGTTTGTGGTGATATTCATTCCATCAGGATGCGAGCACTACTCACTGCGTTATTTTTGCATGTGTACTTACAAGGTCTGCCATGGCATGTTCAACATATTTTGCCCTTAATTGCAGAATCGAACTACTACCTCATGGGGAAGGGTAAAGCGACCAGTATCCAGTACTCGTGTGATCGGTGACTTAGACCTATTTCAAAGTTAGGTTTTCCAGATCGATTTTGATCATCACCAGAGCCGCGACTCAATAAATACGTACCTAATAGAAAGTCTATGCATGCTAGCTTTAGTTTATATAAAGGAGCTATCAAGTTGGTGTTGTTCCTACTTATATTTTACATCCTAGCCGTTATTGGCCTTCGAATATCTGGTAAAGCTGCACATCCAAGTTAAACCATTCCTTTTGTTGTAGACAGATGTTATTTTCCAGTAATGATGAGACCTGGCATTAAAGCTTCTGCAGCCTCTTCTCTTGTTACCTAACTCTTTTCTAACCTGTAACTATTAATTAGTATGCCCCTCTCCACAATCTTTTTAATTTATCCAATCTTGCTCTGTGTTCTCACTAATTAATCAATTGGACTACACTTCTCAAGTTTCCATAACACGCTTGCTACCTAGAATTCCTGAGTTTTTATATCATTTAAAGTTGGTGTATAACTTCGGGTACAAATTCTCTGCCCCTTATTCTTGTTTCGGTGAATCTCAATCATCTATTTATACCACACAAATAAATAGCTAAGAAGAGAAGATCCGGGCAGGATAATTCCTAAGTAGTGTTCGGCGGAACAATTAGAATATATGTAGCCAATTTATAGTTTGGAAAATACCAATTAAGTCCCTAGTTTATATTTTTATAACAAAAAATATAAAAAAGTGTTCACTTCACCCGTAGATAGTCGCCAGAAAATTTGGTTTGAAGCCCACTGGGCAAAAGCAATGTTGGACTAACCGGAAACGGAACCGTTAACTCATCCGTCGAGCAAGAGACCGAGAGACCTCTCAATATTCTCCTTTTTAACCAAAACAGATTAAAACCGGTCAACCAATATTAAGCCGAGCCGAGACCAGAGCAGACGTTGCCGTGGCTCACGCGTCTCCCCTCATCAACGTCACGGTCATCCCCCACATCGACGCAACCGCCTCCTCTGCTTCCCATATTGCCCCTCCCATAATACAAAGTTCACGGACAGGGTCATATCTTATCATACATAAAACGCTGTTACACTACTGCCAGTCACTCGCGCATACCCACTTGACTTGCCCTACCCTACACTGCATCTGCATGTCTTCAAATTCAACGCAGCTAGCTACCCGTGTCTTTATTCTCATTTTCGTCTGCCCTCCAATTTACTGACATTCGCCTGTTCTATTACTTAACTTGGCAATCCATTATTTCTCAATTTATTTTCTTAAACAAAATTGAACCCAATAGAGAATAATTGTTTTTTAATTAAATAGAAAATGCAATTTCAGTTCCAATAATTATAATATGTAAAATTAGCTAATATAAGGGGTTAGCTCGTGTTCTTGTTGTTGGGGAGATACCAAACGGAGACGCAACTGACAGGCTTGGAGTGGGGTGCGCGTGGGCTTGGGTCCTCAGCGGAGCCAAATGGCGATGAAGCCAATCAAGGACCAAGCAGTCAGGCGCAGCCCTACTTCCGTTAACTCACGCGCTCGCCCGGCGAACCCCCTCTCACTTCTTTTTTCTTTATTTTTCCCCCTTTACTTTCGCTTCATACGTCCGGCGCGTCACCTTCGCCGCACCGACTTCGCTTATTCTCTCTCCATTTGTTCTTCTCTTTCTCTCTCTCTCTCTTTCCCAAACGAAAATTGATAAATTACCGTCTACCAAACGCCACCGGGGTAACAACCGTGACTAGGGTTTTTTTTTTTTTCCGATGGGAGATCTAACGGACAGCATAATGCCTTCCGCAACCTCTCACTCCCGTCCCATGCCAATACGCGAAGATTGCTGGAGCGAGGAGGCCACTTCCACTCTCGTTGACTCTTGGGGGAAACGTTACCTGGAGCTCAACCGTGGAAACCTTCGTCAGAAGGATTGGCAGGACGTCGCCGACGCCGTCAACGCCCTCCACGGCCATACCAAGAAGACTCACAGAACGGATGTCCAGTGCAAGAATCGCATCGATACCATCAAGAAGAAGTACAAGATCGAGAAGGCTAGGGTTGCTTCGTCTAACGGAAGCCTAACGTCGTCGTGGCCGTTCTTCGACCGCCTCGATTCTTTGATCGGATCTAACTTTCCTGCCAAGAAACAGCCGTCTCCGTCGCTGTCTCCGTCCCCTCCGGTGGCTCTGCCGCTCACGTCGTATCGGAAGACTCCGTCTTCGACTCCGCCGACGGCGATGGTGGCGCTGCCGCAGAAGAGGCCAGCAGATGATGGATACTTCAGGAGAAATTACTCGGCTATGGCGGCTGCGGCAGCAGCGGAATCGGAGAGCGAGGAGGAGGAGGAAGAGCTGGAGGAGGAGAGGGAGAGCGAGGAAGATGGAGATGGAGAGGGGATAAGGAGATTGGCGAGAGCAATAGAGAGGTTCGGAGAAGTTTACGAGAGAGTTGAGAGCGAGAAGTTGAGGCAGATGGTAGATTTGGAGAAGCAAAGAATGAAATTTTCCAAAGATTTGGAGATGGAGAGGATGAGGATTTTCACTGAGACTCAGATTCAGCTCGAGAAGATCAAGAAAGGCAAGCGATCTGGCTCCAATGGTGAGAGAGATTACTAAAAAATTGATCAGTGGTCTCCCAAAATTTGATCTTCTTATTTTTAACCTCCTCTGTAAATCTTTTGGTGTAAGCTTTAGGACTTGATCGATTGTTCTGGGATTATTAAAGTTAATTATTGTTATTGTGGATTGTGAGTAGACTTGCTAATATGATATTATGCCCATAAGGTTAGTTTTATTTCATCATTGGGTTGTGATGCTGCTCATATATGCTTGTTTTTGCGTAATCACTGTTTGCAGAATTGGATCTTTGGAGCCCCGAGTTCTGAAGGATGAAAGTGCTAGTCATCGTTTTATCTTTGTTTTGTGTAATGGGTGTACAGTTTCTTTCAATGCTTTGACTAATTTAGGCATTTTTACCCTGCGAAATTGTGATGATATTGTTTTAATGGCATTATTGAGCCATTTTTCTTGTGTGGGATTGTTAATTGGGGATTGACACTGATAAAAGGAAGTGTCCCTATGATTCTGTTAGTTTCTATATCAAAGAGTGCTAGGGGAAGAACAACCTTAAGATATTAATCATTATTTTTTATGTTTGAAAAGTAATGATTTTTTATGCAATGGGCTGATCAAGTTGTCATTGCACTATTGGCGAAGTACCCTTGTTAAGGTCTTGTTGGATGCTTGAAAATTCATGACCTTCTTTTGTTTGCTGGCTCATGTATATTAATTCAATACAATGTTGAATGAGTTTCATTCCCTTTGAAGTTCCCTCGTTACTCATTAGTTCATCGCGGGTGTAAAGTCTTCTTGGAAACTGGTCATTTGTGTTATTGAGTTGTGTATCATGGTTCTGTCTCTGATTGTTATGTCCCTGAAAAAGAATCATTAAGGGCCTTCATTAATGATTAACTGGGAAGCCGTTTGTGTTCTTATGCGTCAGTTTTTGGATTGGTTCGATGATCTCTGTGAGAAGTATTGGAACACGAATGCTATTTTTGGACACATTATCTGGTTAGAATGATAATTTTGCTTAGCAATAATGCTTCATACAATGTCTTGCCAATCTACCGTGCAAATTGTAGTGTTTGGGCTGTGGAAAATTGGATGAAACGTTGATTTTTGTTCATTTCTTGTGGAATTGACTACTTTTTGAGTTATGCGTTTGGTCAAGTTGAGCGTGGAAAGTGATTTTTGTTGACCAAGGTTATTGATTTTGATGCGGCGGGATGAATACTGCTTTCGTCTGTGGGCATTAAAGGGTTATTTATATCGCCCTACACTTTTCTTTTAGGTGTTTCATGTTTGGAGACTCAACAGATGCTGTAAGTGCATGCTAAACTTTCTACTTGCTTGAGTAAACTTGTTATTCCAAAAACTCTCCAACACCGTACTATCTAGTTTTCTAATGTAACCCGAGTCCTTTGAAGTTACCTTGATAAAACATAAAAGCTCGAGGTTTGATCAGAAGGTTTTAGCAACCCAAAACTACAGGCTGCAGAGATACAAATCACCGATTGCAAGATGAATCAGTTCTCCTGATCTTATTATTTGGGTTCACCGTCTACGTCCCAGCTGAAAGCCTACCCTTTTAGATGATTTGGAGGTTGGACTAATCTATGTTAAATATCTAATCTGTATAAAAGCCGGTGGAATCTATGATTCTATGTGCATATTAAACATAGGGGTAATTGTAACAATTGAATTTTACTTAATCTTATAATACTAATTTAAAGTTTAAAAAGTGGTTTTAAAATGTTTTAGTTTTTAATTATTAACAAAAATAGTTTTACATTAAGTTTTTAGTTAGTATGAATGATATGTTGTGCTACAACAATTATTTAGTGAGAGTCTCACTACTACTGGTTGCATATTTGAGGAGTTTTAAAAGTACGCAACTTTATGTTATTTTTGATATACTAATATAAAAAAAGTTTTAATAATTAAAAATAAAAAAAAGGAAATAGACATAAAGATGATAATAATAAAAAATAAGTATAAATAAAATATAACAAATAAATATACAATAAATATAGATAAAAATAAGAATAAAAGATAAAATAAGTAATAAATACACAAATAAGAGAGACAAGAAAATAAATAAAACAAACAAGTCATTACAAAAAATATTTAAACTAAATAAGAAAATGTTTAAGTTAAATAAGACATGCTTTGAAGAAAAATGTCTAAAAGACCTATGAAAAAGAAAAATAATCTTTCTATGTGAGATCTTTTATTTTTATTCTAGTACGACAAAATTTTTTATCAAAGGCCCTGTCCTCAATAACT
>JANITX010000002.1:64917435-64932256 GCA_027564395.1 Erythroxylum ulei
CCGCCACCTTCACCCCCGCCTCCACCACCACCGCCACCTCCGCATGCATCACCACCACCACCACCTCCGCCTTCGCCTTCACCGCCTCCTCCACCACCATCACCACCACCACCTTCTCCGCCTCCACCACCACCACCACCTCCGCCAAGTTATTGTGGGGACTTCTCCTACTGTCCTAGTGATGAGACATGCTGTTGCCAGTTTGAGTTCTATGGCTTTTGCTTAATCTACGAGTGTTGTCCGTATAAGAATGCTGTTTGCTGCCCTGGTACTGCACATTGCTGCCCCAGTGACTATCCCATATGCGGTTTCGTGGAAGGCATTAGCATATGCTACAAGGTAAATTAAAGAAACTTGTTTCAGTTAGTTGGGATTAAGTATGGCATTCGTGTTGCATTTATAAGTCAATGATAGATCAATAGTACATATTCAAGTAGGGATATTTTTTCAGTTGATTAACGGTTTACATACTTGTCACAGAACCATGGAGATAAGCTGGGAATAGCTGCAAGGAAGCGACACATGACTAAGCACAACATTCCTTGGTCTAATTTGGAGGAGAATGAGGGCATGTACCCGCAACTCGTGTGGAAGTGAAACCGACTTGCAGAAAACTGAAACGGGACATAGGGAGAGCCCAAGATTGTGGTTAATTAATATTTGCCTTAATTTCCTTAGATGAAACATAATTAAATTATTCACTTTCAAAAGACATTATTGTTTAAGGCCTTGTAATATGGAGTTGGAAAATAAGTAAGCCGAATCGTGACTTCGCTTTGTCCCACATTCTTTTAACAGACTAGCATAGGAATCGTTAGCTGAAACAACACTTAGTAACCTCCTTTGTAGTTGAGGGATCCTCTTCCAGGATATTTTGTGTATACATATATATAATTTCTGAAAGCATAATCAATCGTGGGGTCAGAATTTCTTTGAGCTTATAATTTTGCTAGCAACATAAACCAGTCAGAACAATCCAACTAGAAGCTGTGTACAAAACAGAGTTACTGAATAATACTTCTCTTATTCAGCATGTGTGTATCAGTATTTCTTTATATATAGAGTACATCAACTAGAATACAGAATACTACCAACACTAACTACTAACGTCTACTAACGGAAAACAGTACTAACTACTTAACAGTAACTGTACACTATCTAACTGTATAATTAACAAATGAATTAATGAATTGTATTTTCCACACACCCCCCTCAAGTTGGAGATGGATGAGAAATCAATCCCAACTTGGAAGTAAATTGATGAAATTGAGGAGCTGCCAATGACTTCGTGAAGACATTAGCAACTTGATCATGAGTAGAAACATAGCGAGTTGTAATAAACCTTTCCTTAAACTTTTGACGCACAATGTAACAATCAATTTCGAGATGCTTGGTCCGTTCATGAAAAATAGGATTAGCTGTGATATGAAGGGTCGACTGATTGTCACACCAAAGATCAATAGGCAAAGAAACATCAATTCTGAAATCTTTGAGCAAGTATACCAACCATTGAAGCTCACAAACAACAACACCCATACTCCGATATTCTACCTCACAACTGGACCGTGAGACAGTGTTTTGTTTCTTACTTTTCCAACTAATCAAGGAATCCTCCAAAAACATGCAATAACCACTGACAGACTTCCTAATAATCGGACAAGATGCCCAATCACTATCACAATAAGCAGTCAATTTCATATCACAATCAAGGTTATAGAACAAACCTCTATCCTTGGTTCCAGCAAGAAACCGTAACACATGTAAAGCTCCTTCCCAATGAGCAATCATTGGAGAAGCCACAAATTGACTACGTTGCTGCACACTGAAAGTAATGTCAGGCCTAGTCATATTCAAGTACAATAATCTCCCAACTAATCGTCTATATTTATCAGCATCCTGAAACAATTCACTCTTCTCATCAAATTTGTGATTACGAGATAAGGGAGTAGGAACAGCAACAGTTTCAGTAAAACCAAAGTCATTTAAGATGTCCAACAAGTACTTCCGTTGAGAAATGAAAGTACCCCTAGGAGTCCTAGTAACCTCAATTCCCAAAAAATATTTAACAATGCCAAGATCTTTAATAGTAAAGAGAGAGTGTAGAAACTGCTTAATTGCAATAATATCCTCTTCACAAGTACTACCAATTAACACATCATTAACGTAAACCAAAAGAGCCATAAATCTACCTTTAGTATGTTTAGTGGTATTTCTTTATATACAGAGTACATCAACTAGAATACAGAATACTACCAACACTAACTACTAACGTCTACTAACGGAAAAGAGTATTAACTACTTAACAGTAACTGTACATTATCTAACTGTATAATTAACAAATGAATAAAAGAATTAATGAATTGTATTTTCCGCAAGCTGGATGAACTGATGATTCTAGCTGAAGTCAAATCTGGGGCGGGACCACCACTTTTGAATTTTGTCTTAATTTCGCATTCCAAGTCGTAACAGTCACTCATTTTAAGTCTCGGTGTAGTGGAGGACCTACCTGAGTCCATGGAAGTGTGCTAAAACGGAAGAGGCCTGTCAATTTAAAGCTCAAATGGCTGGTTGTAACAAACAAGCTCTGATGGCCGGGCATATGCAGCTAACTACATTCCAATTTCAAACAAATGCTTTCAACTTTTGAGTGAATCAGCCAGTGGCTGACTTAATCATTCTTGTTCAGCTTTAAACCCTTGTTATACAATTGACTTGTGGGGACTAGATAAAGCTTTCCTTCCATTCAAAAGCCTTGGGCATGTCCAAAACCTTTTCCTTAACAGTGGAAGTGGAATTCAAAACAAAAGTAGCTTGACTTGGTCTGTTTATTACCTTTTCCATTCACGCGTAGAAGCAACTCAGGATCCATACAAAATGGCAGAAGGAAACAAGTTAAACTCCTTTTGTTCTCGAGTAACTTAAGGAATGCGATGCATGTGGTTGCATTGAATGCAACTACAAAGTCCAATTATGAGTGCCTGAATGTGTCCCCACCATAGCTAAAGATTGAAGGTAATTGTTGGAGGGATCCTATAACGTGTTATTTGGAGCTTGTTGAATAGGATTAACTGAAAGACATTTCCACCAATTTTCTATTTCGTTGACGTTAAAATGAATCTTGGTCCACGGGAAAGAATAAAATGCTTTAAGTTGAAAAGAATTATCAATGCCGCGTGTATTGAAAGGAAAAGAACAACAAAAAGCTTATCACTGTGTCAATTGCTTTCTTTGTTTTCACTCAATCCCAGATTTCTCGCCACTACTTTAGGACCCCACATCGGCTACTTAACGCTAATCTCTCCCTTACTCACTGACCTACTTGCCCATTTCTTCTTTCTTTACTTTTATCAGTCTTTTGTTGTGATTCACATGACTTTCTCGATTGAGCATCCTGCTGAGTTAGACTGTTGAGGTAAGTTCTGCACGTCTCTTTCAGGTTGAGCTTGACATGGTTACCGCTTTCTATTCCTCCTCTCCTCTGCAGAATATTTGATCAGTAATTTGCGTACAAAGTGTTTTGACTGGATGGTGTTAGAATTGTCGAAATGGCTAGTTTCATGGTCTCTTTAACAGAACCTATGATCTTTGATAATGTAAATAAGTTGCAAGTAGAGAAAGAGGTACAGTTTAGAGAACAAAAGTTCATCTTGCCGATGAAAAGCGCAGCTTGATCTTGACCATAATGTTGAATGTGGATTGGATAACTTGGTATGATTCTGATTGGTTTTTGTTGCATATTTTGGTTTTGCTTATGAGAATTTGAAGTGACAGTAAATGATGGTAAATATTTTTATTTGTATTTTTTGCATTTTATTTATGCTCCCATGTTACAAGACAATTTGTTGAATTTAGATTCATTTCATCAGAGAATCTCATAGCTAAATGTTCCTGATTTCGTGTGTATATAATTATAATATACTACTTTCATATGGCCCGTGACAGAGCACAAACATCTTTATGTCCATGTCTCCTTTTCCCTAATCCATCCGCAGTTGAGATGACAATTAATGGCATAAATATGGTCTTCTCCTTTTGAAATTTTCCAGGTCTGCTTTCTTTTTGGCACTTCTTCACCACAAGTCTTTTATGCAATAACTGATAATCTGGAAAGGCTTGTATGTGCAGGAGGGGTGATATGATATAATTCTATTTTTAATTTAAAGAAGAAGAGTAATGGCTGAAAGGAAATTGAATTTCAGTACGCCACTTCTGTCAGTGAGGCGATTTTCTACTGCTACAAAAGCTTCAGATGGAGAGGAAGAAAAGAAAAGTGGTAATCTTCAGGTCAATAGACGAGGTTCTACTCCTTTCCACAGACGTGAAATGCATTTGGATCAAGTAACAGAACCTGTTGCTGTTCCTTTTCAATGGGAACAAATCCCAGGTAGACCAAAAGATGGCACTATACCTGAGTATCAAGTTTTTGAGCAGGCTTCTGCCAGTCAAAAAATTCCTCCTGGAAAAGGTTCAGGTGAAAATTTTGAACATCAAAATGAATTCAGTTACAAGATTGGTGAATTGGATTTCTCGAAAGAGGGAGTGCATGAGCCAGCACTCCTGGAGCCAAGAGATAATTATGGTGATGATGATGATTACTCTGATGCTCACGACACTATTTCTCCAACAGATTCATTCTCCATGAACTGCAGTGCAACTGCTCTGAGTGGATATGACGGTGTCTCTGTGAAGCCATCAGGAACATTCTCTACAGATCCACTAACTCGAGATTTCATGATGAGTCGCTTCCTGCCTGCGGCCAAGGCAATGGCTTTAGAGCCACCTCATTATGCTTCAAGAAAGCAATCTACAGCAATTGTACAAGCACAGGCTGTTGCAGTGCCCCGACAAATCACTAAGGTAGATAATGTCACAAAAGCACCTCAGACTATTCCAAAGGGGTCTTCTATTATTCCATCTCACGGTCTGGATGTCGACGAAGAAGAAGAAGAAAGTGATGATGACTATGATAATTATAGCACGTCCCACAGCATAGCCACCAAAGGTTGTGGCTTGTTACCTCGCTTGTGCTTCAAGAATTCCTTGTCCATCTTGAATCCTCTTTCAGGACTTAAACTGAGGACCCAGGGTTCCATGGCTCACATCCATAATGCTGTCAAACCAAAGAAAGCTTCTTCAACTAAAACTCAGAGTCAAAACTTAAAGAAGGTTAGAAAAGATTCTCTGTTCAAAGAAAAAAAAAGGTCTTTTCCCTTTTTAGTATTTTTTCCAGCCAATCTTCTTATCATAAATGGAGGTTTGCATTTGATGCCAACTAATGCAAATGGGATTTTTTAATGGTTATCAGCCTAAAGGGGATGTTGAAAAACCAAATAGTCGAGCTCAATCACCCAGGCTGTCCTCAGTTTTGAATAAGCTGAGTTTCGGATCGAATCGTTTTTCTTTTGGATGTGACCACGAAGAAATTGGTAGAACATCTCCATTCAGGCGTGCAGGGGCCACATCTTCTTTTGGAAGAGACCAACAAGAAATTGGTAGAACATCTCCATTCAGGCGTTCAGGGGCCACATCTCCTTATCGGAGTCAAACGCACCAATCTCCCTGTCGTGGAAAGGGATTTCCAGGCACTACAAGAGAAGCTGAAAGTTTCAAAGCCAATAAGATGAACTCGTATTGCAAGAGCAGTAGCAAATCTCAGGAACTGGTTAGTCATCGTGGCACTAGAGGAGGGTTTCGCCCATTGAGCCCAACTGTTGAGAAGACTGTACATATGGATACTGAAACTAAGGTGAGTTCCAAATCAGGTCCCTTAGGTTTCAATGGGTATTCAGACTCTGTGGCGAAGTACTACAAGACCATGTCCAAAAGCAGAGAAATGAGAAAGGCTGCTCCAACAGATTCTTGTTTTGAAGAAGCAAAATTTATGAAGGTTCCAAAACAAGACGCCAAACTGGAAAATAAAAGCTTGGGTGACATTAAGGATGAGTTATGTAAGGATGCTAAGGCCTTGGTATGTATAACTTCAATTGGTGCTGAAAAGGATCAGATTCATAGAGAAGATGATCCAGGAAATGTAAAAAACAGCTTGTCCTCTCTAGCGCCAACTTTGCCCAAAACACCGTCAGAGTCTTGGCTTTGGCGTACCTTGCCTTCGATTTCCACGCAACATTCATTTTCGCATCCATACCGTGGCACTAGTGTTCAGAGCAAGTGGCAGGGCCAGGATTCTGTGACGCCACCCCCTAGCAATTCCAAATGGGAGACAATTGTAAAATCATCATACTCACATCATGATCATGTACGCTACTCTGAGGTATTGCCTTTATTCTTGGCTGCTATTATGTAACAGAGATTCATGTGAAGATATTGAAGAAGTCACTTTTTCTGCTTTGACAGGAATTGGTTCCTCACTCTACCCAGCAATCAAAGAGCTAGTGGTAAAACAGCCTCACTGGATTCATTAGGTTAAAGTCAGTCAACGTAGGATTAAAGGTGCTAACCGTCTTCCAGTATATACATATAAATATTTGTCTTCAACTTGTTCATAAGTTGACGGTGAAAACTAAGAGTATGTCCTGGTTAAAGTCTGCCTGTAACTTGCAGTAATACAGGGCTGAGGCAACATGTACAAGGAGCAATCTGGTTTTGATTTCGTCTCAGATTCACTCGTTCTCTGGAAATCAATTAGCTTAGTTTGGCAGTGAAATGGAAACACTCCTACATCTGAGAGTTGTGAGTATAGCAAAGAATACCTGGTTTTCTACGGTTTGGCGGTGACTCTTGGCATACATGTACAAGGAGCAATCTGGTTTTGATTTCGTGTCAGATTCACTTGTACTCTGGAAATCAATTAGCTTAGTATGGAAGTGAAATGGAAACACTCCTACATCTGAGAGTTGTGAGTATAGCAAAGAATACTTGGTTTTCTACGGTTTGGCGGTGACTCTTGGCATTGAAAACTCTCGAGTCTGTTTTTTTAACTCAGTAGCTGAGCAGGGGATCCTAGGGAAGAATTAAGTGTTCTAATATTCTTTGCGTGGAAAGTATCTGAGAATACCATTGCTTTCTACGTAGGGTATGTCTCGAATCAGTATTACTATTGCTAAATTTATTATTGTCTTTATAGCATAATGATTAACTTAAAATTAAGAAATTTATGCTCAGTTCATGCATTTTGTTACATGATTTCCTCTCATGCAAGAAAAATATGGCTATATATATTTATATCCTACGTTAATTGTTTTGAACCGGTAAAGGTGTTATATATATATATATAGATCGTTCTATTTCACTACTACCTTTTTCTTATATAGTTCTTTTTTCTTTTTTGTTTTCTGATTTATTTCTATTCAACTACTATTTTAATAGTTTTTCAATGAGAAGTTTTGAGAGGGTCGGGGAGAAATTAGACTAGATATAAGTGAGCCCATATACAATTAAGATTTCATATATTAACTCAAAACTTTAAAACAATGAGTTATGAGTACTATTTATATATATGACTTACTTCATCTTTATGTCTCTTTTTGATATAACATTACTTTACTTACGAATTCCAATATCTCCCCCTCACGAGCGGATCAAGCCATATCGAACTAACTCCCCCTTAACCCATAAATCATATGAAGTCATTTGAGTTACTTCAACCTAAATCTATGAATCTGTATTCATTGAAACTTGCCAACTCAGCTCTATTACCAATGAAAGGTTTTGAGGGGGCTTGGAGAGAAATTGGGTCCGGATCTATCTGAGCCCATATACAACTAGGAGATCATATCTAAACCAAAAATCATATGATAATAAATTATGAGTCCTATTTTTGTATATATCTTACTTTATCCTTATGTCTCTTTCCGATGTGGGATTACTCCATTTGTAAATTTCCAACATCTTCCCATCACAAGTGTGTAACACCCCAACTCTCACAAGACTCGTACCCGACATCCTGAGTGATATACAAGTCCGTGTCCCGTGAGAATAGCACACTCAATCAGTAAAATCTCATATATATATATATAAACAACAATATCACAATTATTATCAATACACTCAAGATCAATTTCATTTACAAACCTTTCCATTTTGGAAAGTTATTACAGACAGAAACATTCAAATACACATGATACAAAAATTGCGGAATACAATCTTTCATACAAAAATTTATGGAATTACTTATGCAGATACAAACTGATCCCGATCTCTATCTCTTACTTGAATGCAGTGGCTATACTCCTGTTATCCTAATGGGGTAACTCTTCAAAGCCTGAAAAAGAGTTGTAAATTTTGGGTGAGTTTTGCGAACTCAGTGAGTGACCATCATCGATGGCTCACTCAATCACATAACACATACAAGTCATAAAATCGCATTCATTTCAGATTCAATTCACACTCAGAAATTATTCAAACTATTTAAATCATACATATGCAATGCTCATGAGAATCACTTTCAGTTATTATTTTGTTGTGATCGAGTGCCTTTTTTTACTGGCCCATATCCCTTAGTGGATATCGGGTTGAATCAAAAAATGTCCCATATCCCTTATTGGATATCGGGTACATTTACACTGAGCCTGAGGCTCTTTTCACATTCAGAGCTTTAAGTTCTTTTTCACTGGCGACTCCAGTCACAACAACCTTTATCTTTCATGCATTCATGTAATGAAATGCATCACATATCATATGCTCAATCGGTCACATATTTACCTATTCACATTCAATTCACATTTCTCATCGGACTCGAAGTCTAGCATTCAACATCATTATTGAGTAGCACTTTCATTCGTAAGCAAATGCATATTCAAATCACATTCATCATCGGACCGTGGTCCAACATTTAACAATCAAATTATGTACACTTATTTAAATCCAGTTCACATGCAAGGAGCACTTCAATGTTCTCACATTTATCAAACTCCTCAGACATATATTGTCCGGAACCAACACATTCTCATTGCATAATCATTCAATTCATAAATTAAACAAAATAAACAATTAAGTAAGACCATCTCAGTCTACCCACATTATGCTCCAGATTAGCTTCAGCTTCCATGATTTGGAAACGTCTGAATGTGGACATTCATCCTGCACATCAAAATTATGCAATACACACATTACACACACACACATTAATAACTTTGCACAATTATAGGCATTCATTTATGCACACGTGTGTATGTGGAATATGTACAACGCATGTTCATGACAATCCCTGTTATTTATCCCTTATCCTCATCACTTAATCTGTCCTTTCTCAAAACTCACCTGAGTATAATTTATACTTATGTTTATACCTTAATAAAATCCTTAAATCACTATTCATAACTCATTGAATCACTTTTAGTTTGTTCCAGAGCTGAATTTTGGGTCTATTGTTCTTATACTAAAAAATAGTACACTATACTCAATTTTCATCCAGAAATTGAAAGTCTTAGAGATTAAATCAAAATTTGACTTCTTCATGTAATTTATAACCCTATTTTACTAGTTTATTCCAAAATCAAAATCAGTCCATTTGGATGACCACAGATCAATTTACACGTAAGATACAGAAGCAAAATCAGTGAACATGTAACCCTAATGTCCATTTTCACATGATCATTCAATGACAGTTAAATCACCAAATTTATCTCATATACTTACAACCCATAGGGATTAACAAGATACTTACTGTTAAAACTCCAAAATCTTCAAAAACTCTAAGAAACCCTAACTCTCATGCACCTATGTAAATCATCTTGGCAGTGGTTTAGGTTAGGTTTTTCTTGAGGCAAAAGGAAGAGATAATGAAGTTGGAGTAGCAAAAGGTGGATGAAAGCAAGATATAACCCTAGTGAAGGTTTCGGTGTATCAAAAATCCATGAAGGAAAAAGTTTACCGAAAATATTTTTGAAGAACAGGCAAAGTCAAAAAGTCCCTACACTGATATATATATATACTCTGCTTCTATAACCATATTTGCAAAACGTTGCGTGTCACATCTCGAGATTCAAGCTTAAACGTTGCGTATGACACTTGCGATTCAGCTAGCATCTAAGAGTCTTAAACACTGCATACCACACCATGTGATTCAGCTAGCATCTAAGAGTCTTAAACGCTGCGTATAACACTTTGCGATTTAACTATCATCTAAGAATCATTCCCCACTTAGAAGCCTTCGTCTTCGATAAATGCCATAACAAACTTAGTCTTTCGATTATAAAAGAACATGGAATGGGTTTGTTGAGTCAAGAAGACTTTACTTATTCTATTGCTTTTGAGGAATTTTTCAAGTGCACAGATAAATACACGTGGCACAATTCATCATTCAAGACGATGCTTAATTAAAAGCTGAGTAAGATGAAGTGTCTAAGGTGGATCAAACAAAGTGATTGAGTCTCAAACGAAGTGCTTAAGTCACAGATGGATCGTCTTAAACGAAGTTCTTAGTCTGAAATAATCAAACGAAGTAGGTCAAGTCTGAATTGATCAGACAAAGAGATGCATCTAAGCAAATTGATCAAATGAATGAGATGCATCTAAGCAAATTGATCAGACGAATGACATGCATTTAAGCAAATTGATCAAACGAATTAGATGCATCTAGGCAAATTGATCAGATGAAGGAGATGCATCTAAACAAATTGATCAGACGAAGGAGATGCATCTAGAAAAATTGATCAGATGAAAGAGATACATCTAAACAAATTGATTAAACGAATGAGATGCATCTAAGCAAATTGATCAGATGAATGACATGCATTTAAGCAAATTGATCAGACGAATGAGATGCATCTAGGCAAATTGATCAAATGAAGGAGATGCATCTAAACAAATTGATCAGAAGAAGGAGATGCTTCTAGGCAAATTGATCAGACGAATGAGATGTATCTAACCAAATTGATCAGACAAATGAGATGCATTTAAGAAAATTGATCAGAAGAATGAGATGCATCTAGGAAAATTGATCAGACGAAGGAGATGCATCTAAACAAAGCAAAGAAATCAGACGGATTATGCGCATCCAAAAAAAAGCAATGAAATCGGACGAAGGTGACGCATCCAAACAAATTGATCCGATGAAGGAGACGTGTCAAAGTAAGACGTAGACAATGGACATGCGTGGCAACGAGACGAAAACAAAGCAGATGAGTCAAAGTAAGACGCAGACGATGGACACGTGTCGAAGCAAGACGCAGACCATGCGTCACGCGTCGAAGCAAGATGTAGACGGATGCATTTAAGTAAGACGTAAACGAAGTCCACATGTCCAAGCCAGACGCTGGAAGATTTTAGGGATTCGTCTCTCAGACAATTTAACTTAACTCCATATGTCTCTAACAGTTTCAATATAATCATCTCTCAATTTTAAGTCATCCTCGAATTTCTCAAAGTCATTTTTAACAATTTTCCAATATCATTGACTCCTATTTCTATTTTCCATACATCAATTTACTTGCCAAATTGACATTTTTCCTAGTCCAATAGTTTTCAACAATTTTGGGAATTCTTTCTAAAATTCATTATAAATTCTAAATCACTAAATACACTTTCCAAATCAGTTTTCCACAAATAAAACCACAATTCTCAATAGCATCATATCAAAATTCAACTATATCCGGAATTATTCATGAATGCTTATGCAATTATTTTCATGTGCAAAAGTTCGATATTCACATATAAGTGTATATCATATGATGCATAAGCATGCAATGCATTTCTAACCTTTTAGTAATCTTTCATATTCACTATTTTAACCTCCACGCAGGTAATGGGATGTTACAACTCTCCCCTCCTTAAAAGAAATTTCGTCCTCGAAATTCTTATCTGATTAATTAGGAAGGTAGGGGTATTATCTCCTCAATTACTTCTCCGTTTCTTATTTAACTTCATCACTCGCATAATTTCTTACAATTGACCATAGCCAATGAAATCAATCAATCTTATAATAATTTTTTAGCATATTCACATATCACACATTATAATTCTAAGACATCTTTATTAATAATACAATTCATAAGTTATTGGTCATATACTCTCAATAACTTCATATGGACCAATATGATTTGAGCTTAGTTTATCCTTTTTCCTAATTTAAGCACACCTTACCAAGATGGTACTCTCAGAAACAATTCATCTTTGTCTTGATAATTCATATCTCTTCAGTGTTTATACACTTAACTCTTATGTCTATCTCACTATATTCCATAACCTCGATGTTGATCTATCAAATTCATTCATCTTCTATAAGCCACTCAATTTCTATTACAGATTCATTTTGCTTGCTAACAGTATCTCGAATTTATTTTGACCTTTGACCATTTTAGGCCTTCTTTATTTCAATGTAAGCGCGAACGACTCTTTATGTCGTATAGTGCCTCATAAAATATCCTAATGATATCACTATGATAACGATTGTTATACCTGTAGTCAATTTGAACTATACATTAATCTCTTATTCCTATGAACTCCAAACATATAAGTTTTAGGCAAATCTTTAACAGCTAAGACTGTTGGTAATCCAAACATTCAGTCACTTATTTCTACATACTTAGCAGCTAAATACTATTCCGACGTATTTCTACTAGGATGTCTAGCTTAGGTTGTTACTTGCTTTCTCTAGTAATCTCTTTGCTCACTCGTCTTTATTAAGCACACATTCTTCTTATTTCAATCACAAAATCTCGTTCTTCCAATTCAAACTTAAGAATTTAGGTTCATTTTCAATTCCTCTGTAAGATTCACAATCTTGAATCCTTAGATTTTGGGCTTTTTTAATTCTTTGATGTGAAACTGATCTTAAATTTCAATAGCTAGTGTAACTTTGAATCGTCAAAATTTAATGAAGACTTACATAAAAAACAACTTATACCAAAAAAATGTGGGAGAGAGAAAAAAGATGCAGGGTCGTTTGTCCGCTTGGCTGGTCAAACATGGGATAGTTCATAGATACTCGACATTCTATGCTTTTTATTGCACTAGGTTTGGTAACCTCAATATCTGAATTTGTACTATTTCATTATGGAATTGCCTATTTAATGTATCAGATTACACACTACCTTTACCATTATAGTGCTCATTTGTGCATTCCTTTCAAACTCAATAATTACTTCAATCTTTACTGATTTGAATATTCATATATTTATCCATAATGTTTCTATACCTTTATTATCTCCAAGCTTTCAAAGTAATTACTATTGCAGCAAGCTCTAAATCATATATCAATTAATCAACTCATGAGACTTAATTGTCTCTATGTATACAAACTCACTTTATTTTGTTGCATTAGATCACATCCTAATCTCTAGTATGAAACCTTATTGTATACTACAAAATCTCCAATTCCCAATGATATTATTGTCATTGGTGTCAGAATTCCTAAAAATTCTCTTTATCTAAAATAGTCCATACAATTTACACATTTTTCCTCAGACCATTTTGTCAAAGGCTAAGATTATTAAAAGCTCCTCAACTTCTGGTAGTGTCCAATATATAGCTAGTTCTAAAGAACTCCAAATCTCTTATAATTTCCTTGGAATTTCTCACTTCATTCTCACCTCAGCTCTCTTTGGGTCTCTTTAATCTTCAATATCATAATATTGTTGGGGGCATTTGTTAATTCAAGCAAATATTGCCAAAACTCCATATGCCCTTGATTAGTTCTCATAATTCCTTAAGTCACTAGTTCCTTAATGAGGTAATATTATCTCCTGTTATTTTCAATTTTTCCAATTGACTTATCTTTCTCGAATGATTTTCTCCATTCTTTAGATTTCCTCAAATTTCACATTGACTTATTCTAATGTCTGCTCTTTCGTACCAGTTTCTCTACACACTTCAATTCATTTACAAACTTAACTTCCTGAGTTGGTAACACATTCATCAGATATAATTTGTATCTCCCAGACATATTACATAGAATGTGACACGGGCCTAAGTTCTCTTTATCATAACAATAGTGTTACCTTAAATCCCTAAAATCTACTCACGTAGTCGGGTACTTTACATCAAACAAAATGCATACACTCTCAGTAGCATTTTCTACCTCTTATGCTTGAGTCTCCGTTAGGGATATGACTCCAATATTCGCTTTTGGCTCATTAATTTTTCATTTCTGATTTGTTCCCTCATTGATCATTCTTAAATTGAATCATCTGGTTTACTAAACCTATCTCAGTGAAATTCTTCTTTGAAAAAAGATTTCTTGGTACTATCCTCTATAGTGCTCATGAAATCCTTATCAATCAACTATTTTCCATAATTACTTATCAGTCATTCTTAACACCTTAAGAAGATCAATTTCAACTTTTCATAATATCTCAATAATATCAATTTATTCCATGATTTATATGTTCAGAACATCCCTTATAATAAGGCTCAGTAAGGCATTAAACAAATTCATTTATTTTAACACCTTGGTATAAACCATCAAAATCATTACATCTTATCTAATGACGTATTTATGCTATTAATCAATTAATAACATTCGCTAATGATACTTGAATTCCAATTGATTCTAGACAACATTTCTCTCCTTGTTCCTGCCCACGATCAGGGTATCCCAACATGATCGTGACCAAAACCTATTTTTGTCAGGCCACTATCGTGCCCTGCATTTTTCAACTCATTTTCAAACATACTAACACAAATTTTACTCCAATTTTCCAAAATTTACCTCTTTTGAGGCTACCTCATTTCATAATGAGTCAACTACTATATTTAATGCATCAATTCTTCTCATTTGATTCTTCATCTTTTTCTTTGTCTCATTCATACACAAAATCCTTTCTTATGTGCATTTTTAACTTTCTCCTTACTACACATCATTCATCTCTTATAAAGTCATTTATGACTATTTCAGTCCCCTTTTTCTCTTTCCTCATTTCTA
>JANITX010000002.1:65034570-65045778 GCA_027564395.1 Erythroxylum ulei
TCTTGATCTTTCAAGAATCGGTTATTCAGTTGAGTTCTGTAACCAACTCAGTTGATGTGTCTTCTTGACTCTTCCGTTTGCTTTCTGCTTTTGCATCTAGCGTCTGCTTTTGCTTCCGTCTGCTTTTTGATAGCTTCCGTCTACTTTTCAATTTGCGTCTGCTTTTCGATTTGCGTCTACTTTTCAATAGCTTCCGTCTGCTTTTCGATTTGCGTCTGCTTTTGCTTTCGTCTTCTTTTCAATAGCTTCCGTCTGCTTTTCGATTTGCGTCTACTTTTCAATAGCTTCCGTCTGCTTTTCGATTTGCGTCTGCTTTTGCTTCCGTCTGCTTTTCAATAGCTTCCGTCTGCTTTTACTTCGCTTCCGTCTGCTTTTCAAATAACTTCCTTCCGTCTGTTTTTTGTACTTCGTCTGCTTTTCAATATTTTGCTTTATTATTTTTTTTTCATCAAAATCATTAATCGTAAAGTCATTTTGACTTAACAGTGGTGACCCTTGTTCCTCCCCTTGTGCAATTTGGGAGCTAGAGTGGTGAATCTCCGGAGGCAACTGCTTGGGCTGAGCATCAACAGTTTCCTTCCCATTGTTCTACTGTACTTGTTCCTCTACTAGCTGAGTGTCCCCTTTACCAATTCCTGATGTAAACCTGACTCAAAAATCCTCCCAGTAGGAACTCAGTCCCTTTTCTATTGCGGCAGCTCTGGCTTCCATTCATATTCAACCACAATTTCCTTAAAAGACAGGTTCCCTTCTTCATTATAGGTAGCTAATTGAAAAGAAGTAGGCCATTGTTTACCCAACTCCATCTCCACGCACATCTGGGCATAAACAATCCGACACATCTTTACGGTTGGTGTATCCATTAACAGGGGAGTGCCCACTGCACTGGCTATTCTGCCTAGGCCCTCGGTTGTCCAATATTCCACTGGAATATGGAAGAATTTAATCCAAACAGGTGCTACACTAACGGATTCTTGCTCCCCTCCATTGAGACTCCATCTCCGTAGAAAGAGAGGTTTGCCTTGAATATGCCAAGGCCCCTTTTCCATAACCGAATTGATCCCTTCTTTAGAATAAAACTTGAAGAGGAAATTATTTGCCCCAGTAATAAGCATATCAGTCAATCCAAAAGCTAACCAAGATTTTGATAATGCCCTCTGAACAACTGGGAAGGCAGGGCATTTGCCTAAGAAGAAGCCAAAAAGGGCATACCGAACTTAGCTGCTCCCTGTTGTGCAAGCTCGCGAGGAGGGATTACCACAATGTGATCAGCATTAGTCTCTGGAGGATAGAAGGCCAGTATCTTCAGAAAAGAGTGATCCACCTGGCTGTCAGCAACAACTGATTTCCATGATCTAGGTTTAGGGGGTTGAGGGTTGTTAATCGGGGCAAGGTCAGAAGTTAATGAAGTAGGTTTGGGTGGAGTAGGCAGGCACGGAAAGGGGAGATTTGGGTCTGTGTTTTAGGAATGAGGGCTAGGGATTTTGGTGATGGGCGAAGAAGCAAGACGGGGTGTAGACGAAGAAGCAAGAGGGGCTAGAGGAGTTCGAGGAAGAGGGGAAGGAGAGGAAGAAGAAGAAGCTATGGGAACGGTAAGAATTCACGCTGTGAACTCGCAAGTTTTGGGACACACTCGCCGGTACTCTCAGTCGCTCACATCGCTCAGTCGCTCAGTCGAGAAAAATTATCCCATGAACTTTATCATTATAATTTAATTTGCAATGTACAATTATCCCATGAACCCCATCAACTAACAGAAATAGACATAGAAACACGTAGAACTAAAATGAATGAGCTTACTTTCAGGCCCACCAAGCTTTTGAACAGCATGAATGAAAGAGAGATGGAGATCAGGAGTCCATCGTAGGCGTGGTGTTTGAGATCTAACGTACTTTCTAACTCTAGCCCTGCATTCCTGAACTCTTTTTGATGAAGACGTATTCCTGTTCCTGGCAGAAATACTCCCTTCTGATGATCTCTTATCACCATCTTCTTCGCTATTACTTGTAACTTCTCCAATTTCAGTCCTACCATCCTCTTCTCTGCTCGCTTCTTCGTTCAAATCGAAAGATGAGCACTTCTTCAAAAACCCCGTTGAAGATGCATTGTTCTGGATATCTTGGTCGTTCCCATGAACACTCTTCGCTTGTTCATATGTCTCTTTCATTCTTCCTGTCATGGCTGCTTGCTTCGCTTTGTTCCTCTTAATAACTTTGGAAGTCCTTCACTTTACTTAACTACAAAAAGTTAAAAGTATGAAGAAAACATTCACATGATGTACATTAATGAGAATCAAGATATCTAAAATGCAGGGGACAATAATGCAACTCTCAAAAAATCAAACAAATATCAACAACAAGAAAAAACTATTCAACTTATAGCAACAAACAATATGAGAATACTTAACGATAGAACAAACACTAAGATTTACGTAGAAAACCTTCTAGTATAGAAGGAAAAACTATAGGACAAACCGATATGCAAACCCACTCTACTCAATAAGAATTTACAAAGAAAAGTTGATCTCTCACTCCATAACAAGAAGTTGTCTCACAAAGTTTCAGGGTCGAAACCAAAATTGATATCACAATCCATAATCACTGAAACCATTCCTAAACTAATTAAATAAGGATAAGAATACCCTATTTGCCCTATATGTTTTTCCTCACTTTTGGACGTTATGATTGCACTCTTTGCAAAAACCTACGTATTTTTCTCTTTTATATCAAGAAATAAGTTTTTTTTGCATCATACACAATCAATTACACGACTATATATCTTCAGCACCACCTCACTAGTAATTGTACACAATTATAGAGAGTTACACAATCTACACACACAATCATATATCTTCACACGGGTGTGTACATGACTAGGTATGTCTTTGATCTTCACATGTTCCTTCACATACTTACACAGACTTAACACGGTTAATCCACACGACTGTGTAAGTTAATAAATGGGTATATATCTCTCCAGAAGAGACTTTTTCCATCTTGTTTTCACTTGTTTGTTATTCCCACGAATCAGAAAGGAGTCTATACAATTACCGAAGGTCTCAAAATAGGACTGGACATTTGACAGTCCCCCCTCCAACCCAAATATGGAGAATACAAGTTATTCTCCATCATTACTTGATGTATGTCTTGGAAAGCTTACTATATAGCTCATGCTTATTTCTAGAAACTACTTTACTCACCATATCAGCACCATTCAAATTTGTATGAACCTTCTTAAATATTAATTGTTGTTTTTTTATCACGAACCTCAACTAATAATACTTGATGTCTATGTGCTTTGTAAGAGAATGATACATAGTATTTTTGCTCAAGTTAATAGCACTTTGACTATCACAAAATACTACACAGTCTTCTTGCTTCATATCCAAATCTTGACGGAACCTTTTTAGCTAGAGCATCTCCTTATAAGCTTCCACTGCAACTATATATTATGTTTTAATCGTAGATAAATCCACATGCTTTTGTAGCATGGATCACCATAAGATTTCTCCTCCTGTAAACTTGAACAGAAGATCTCAAGTGGATTTTCTTCCATCAAAATCTCCAACCATGTCTGCATCCATAAAACCTTTTAAAGTTGACTTACCATTACCAAAGCACAAACTCCACTTCGATATGCCTCTTAAGTATTTTAGAATCCATTTCACTGCCTCCCAGTGAATCTTTCCTATATTTGTGCTCACCATTTCAATAGCTTGAGCAATATCTACCTTTGGGCACCCTATTGTATACATCAAAGATCCTACTATAAATGAGTATGGAATAGAGGACATACCATATTTCTCCTTTTTTGTTGAGGTACACAACTTAAAGTGAGACATTAGTGGTGTGCTAACTAACTTGATATGCTTCATATTGAACTTTTTAACAATCGATCCATATATCTCTTCTAAGACAACTACAATCACTTATTCTTCATGTCTTAAGTTATCTCTATACCTAAATCTACTTTACAAGTCCCAAATATTTCATATCAAAAGTTTTGGAAAATTCCTCCTTCAACTTTTGGATTCTACCAATGTCTTAACTCATAATCAGTATATCATCAATATAAAGAAAAAGAATGATGAAGTTCTCACTTCTTGAAATACACACAAGCATCTACATAATTTTGTTTACAACTATAATCTGTCATAAATGAATCAAAATTTTGATACCACTACCTTGGAGCTTGTTTTAAGCCATATAGACTTTTCTTTAATTTACAGACCAAATTTTTTTTGCCTTTAGCTTTGAAATCTTCTGACTGCTTTACGTATATCTCCTTTTCCAAATCTCCATGCAAGAATGTTGTTTTAACATTCAACAACTCTAGTTCAAGATCTAAATGGGCAATTAGACTTGAAATTATTCGAATTAAGTTCATCTTGACTACTAGTGAAAAGATTTCATTAAAGCGTGTACGCTTCCTTTGGTTGAATTCTTTCACTACCAGCCTATAATTGTTCTTTACCAACTTGTTACCATCTCTCTTTATCTTCAATATCCACTTATTCTTTAATACCTTTTTTGCCTTTTAAAACCTTTGCAAGCTTGTAAGCATTATTCTTCTTCAAAAATTCCATCTCTTCTTTCATAGTTGTGAGCCAGAGATCTTTGTCTTTACAAGATGCAACCTCTTGTACATTCTCAGGCTTCTCCTCAACAGTAAGTAACAAGTATTCAAAACTTGGATACCTTGTGGAAAGCCTTTCCTCTCTTTTCTGCCTTCAAAGATGTGTTTCATCAATTGTTGGATTCAGTTGCTCCCTCTGCTCATTATCCTTAATGAATTCATTTTTAGTATTATCTAAATGTGGTTAATGTAGCTCATCATTATCAAATTGTATATGATCATCAACAATGTGTGTTTGGTAATACACTTTATCTTCTTTACTTGTAGACTGCTCAATAAAGGAATTGGCGAAGAGCTTGTAGACTGCTCAATAAAGGAATTGGTGAAGAGCTAACTATGTCATATGATGACTTACAGTATGATAATTTATCTCTAGTCAGAAGATCAACATCTTTACCGTGCTCTTAGAACACCACATCCCTGCTCCTGATCACCTTTAGTTTCTAGGTCATAAAATTTGACTTCAAATTGATCACTACCATATCCAACAAAGATGCACGATATCGACTTTGAGTCAAACTCTTTCTCTAATCCTTGGTTATGAGACTAAATATCTTACATCCAGAAACCCTCAAATGATGATATGTGGGATCATTACTAGTCCATGCTCTCTGGGGAACCTCAAAATCTATCAAAACTGGGATAACTCAATTACTCAGGTAGATCGCAGTTTGGATTATGTCTTTAGCAATATAGATATTTTGAGCATCTAATGAACCTTCTCCACAATGATTCTGTTCATCCTCTCAGCAACCCTATTATATTGTGGAGTTCCGGGTTCGATTTTTTTATGTCTAATGTCATGTGACATATAATATTCTTTAAACACCTTGCAAGTATACTCCCCTCTATTGTCTATAGTCATTTTTATTTCTTTGTTAATATTTATTCTAACTAACAATTCTAGTAGTTATTATTTTATTCATTAATATTACATTATTGGTTAATTTATTAATTAATATTTATTTATTCTAAATAAAACATCCATTAGTTATTATTACTAATTAATAAAAAATTAAAAAGACATTTTTATATACGAACGATGCGTTTTGAGGTGTGAAATGGGATATAATGGATTCATAATTAGGGTTTAGAATAAGAAGATCTTTTCATTTTTTTCATATTAAAAGAGTAATAAGAATGAGGGGTTTTAGTTTTTTCCTCTTTCAATATCCATAACCCATATTTACAATGTTTGAATCAATAGAGAACCTCTATTTCTATATTTGTATGAATCGATATTATTACATTCCAATTCCTTCTCGACAACTCCTAAGGAAAAACTAAATTGGATCCCAAATTACCCGATTCTGTATGTACTTCAACTTCCTCTCAGCTTCCCTTTCTACCATAATATGAAAATTTTGAAAAGTTTCAAACACTTGACTCGTAGAGTGCAAGATAGGCACCTAAGTCTTCCTCGAAGCATAAACAATAAATGTAACAAAATATCTATTACCTCCTAATAACTCCTTCTCAATAAGGCTACAGACATTTGAATGCACTAAGTCTAGTACGTCAAACTTTTTTGTAGATCTTCTTTTGAAAGAGACTCTATGCTACTTTTCGACCAAGCAGTAATCGTAAGGATTGAGCGATTGTAAGTTCTTAATTAGAATAAAGGATTTTCTAGCCAGCAACTTCAATCCCTTCTCACTCATGTGTCGCAATTGTTGATGCTACAAATTTGGTGAAGTTTCCTCTTTAGTTGTATATATTTCTCTACCACAACACAACTTTAAGTATGTTTTGTACAACGAGCAAAATAACTCTCCTTAGGCAAACATCTTGAGTCTTTAGACGGTTTCCACTTCTTATCCTCGAAAGTGTGCTAAAATCCTTCTTGATCTAATATATTAGTTGATAACAAATTTAGCCTTAGATAAGGGATGTGTTGAACATCTCTCAAGGATAGAAAGATCTGATGTTTGTCTGAACTCATATATCACCCATATCGACTATGTTGGTAGACTTTTGGTTTCCTATCTTTATACTCCCAAAATTTCTGTTCTTGTTGTTTGAGGAGTACTTCACCTTTAGAACACAATGATAAGAAGCTTTAGTGTCAATTAGCCATTCAAAACTAAAATTACTGATATTGAAGCATTTACTAGTTGCACAAACTAGAGACACCTCATCATCCATGCTTGAAGCTATTGCTTTTGCATTTTTATCGTCACCATCATTATGATGATCTTTCCTGTTTTGATCCCTCTTCCATTTATAACAAAACCTCTTAATATGTCCCGGCTTATTGTAATAGTGAAATGTCTTCATGTCTTTAGCACTTTTAGGCTTTGAATGGGTTTTAGACTTGTCATGACCTTTAGGACCCTTACCCTTGTTCCTTCCTCTGCTTTTTGTCACCAAGGCCTGTACGTTGTCAACGACAATCTCCTTTCTTTTGATTTCTTCATTAAACGTACTTTATTTGATTACATCTAAGCATACCTTCAACACCTAAGTTGCTAATTGTCACCACTAAGGTCTCCTAGCTATTCGGTAACAAACAAAACATGAATAAAGCTTGAAGCTTATCATCAAGAATGATCTTCATTGTAGTAAGCTTGTTGATTATGTCCTGAAAATCACTTAGATGCTTCGACACTGATTTCTCAACTTTTAACTTCAATTTCATAAGTCTCTTAATCAGAGAAGCCTTGTTATGAGTAGTATTCCTTTCATATAGACCTTTGAGATTCTTCCATAGCTCAAAAGGAGTTGTTTCTTAAGACATATGCTTGAATATGATGACAGTAATCCATTGTCTAATAGTGCCCAGAGTTTTCTGCATCATCTTTTCCCATTCTCTACCTAACACCTTTTCAGGTTTTAAAGGAACATCATCCTTCACACCTTTATCCACATCAATAGGATTAAAGAGATCCTTGCAATACAGAAGGTCCTCTATCATGGGCCTTCAAATTGTGTAATTTGATGTTGTTAACTTGACCATATAGTTATTTCCACCTTCCATTATGATGGTTTTGATACACTTATAGGGGGACAATAATACAACTAATTGAAAAATAAACCAAATATCAATGACAAGAAAGAACTCTTCAACTTTCAGCAGTAAACAATACAAGAATAAGAAAATTAACGATAAAACAAACGCTAAGATTTATGTGAAAAACTCTCCAGTGTAGAGGAAAAACCTATGGGCCAAACTAATAAGCAAATCCACTATACTCAATAAGGATTTACAAAGAAAAGTTGATCTATCAAACAAGTTGTCTGATAAAGTTTCAAGATTAAAGTTAAAGTTAATATCTAATTGATCAACAATCATTCAAACCAATCCCAAAACTAATGAAAAAAGGATAAGAAAAAAACACTATTTGCTCTTTCTCTATTTTTTCTCTCTTTTGGATGTTATGGTTGCACATTTTGCAAAAAATTACGTATTTTTATGTTTTATATCATGAAATAATTTTTTTGCATTATACACGATCACTTACATAGTATCTTCAATACCATCTCACTCATAATTATACACGGTTATAGAGAGTTACACGGTCTTCACACATGGCCGTGTATCTTCACACGGATATGTACATGACCATGTATATATTTGATCTTCACATGTTCCTTCACACACTTATAGAGACTTACATAGTTGATCCACACGACAATGTAAATCAAGACACGAGCATGTAACACTCTAGACGGTCGTGTATCTCTCCAGAAGAGATTTTTCTATCCTGTCTTCACTTGGTCTTCATTCCCCCAAACCTCAAAGGCTTCTATGATCACCAAAAGTCTCAAAATAGGGTTGAATACTCAACACAAAAGATCAGGAGAAAAGAAAAACATTATGTACTACCTATGATTTGAAGCTTCTCTGAGATACTTACTTTACACATTAACTTTATCGAATTTTATGAAAAAAAATCTTTAATGACTATTATAATTTCAAATTGTATCAAATTTGCAGATCAAGTATCCACGAGAATAGTTTCACAACTCTCATTACAACATGGCTTTAAAAGTTGTCTTTGGAATTATCCCATAAATTTTTTCTTAAGGCTGCAACGATCATCTGTAAAGTGGGTGAGTACAGTTATGTATATCATAGCTTGTTAGAGAAATATCAAATATCTATTCCTAATAGCCTCAACTAGTTCAAAAACTATTTATATTCAAGAAAATCCATTTGAAAGAATTTAATAGAAATTATCATAAATACGAATTGTTGTGGAGCTTAACATATATGAAAACTTACATTTAAAGTATATGATTTAGAGGGAGGAGTAACAAGCAACTATGACAATTCTGATGCCTTGGAAATCCTGTTTCTAATGAAATTGATACTTTCTTATATAACTTTTTGTGTTTCTGAAATTTTTTTGATGCATGTAAAACTTCCCATGCATTAGTTATATTATGGCCATGAAATATTAGCTGATTGCTAAAAGTGAATGTATCATGCTATAAGAATTGACACTTAGGAGGATAGTTGTAAGTTTACAGAAGATAAAACATGTGAAATATATAAAACTTCGTAAATACCAGAAATTTTATGCTCTCTCCATATTTTAAAGCATCAATTCAAGCTTGAGAATGGGAGGAACTTGAGAGATTGGGGGCTCCTTTCCCAAAATAAGCTAACAACAAACGAACTTATCACCAACAGAATCCTCCCAATTTGGCTCATAACAAGGAAATATTAAGTACAAGTTGAAAAATATTAATCCAGAATACTGCATAGTACACGCTACACACAATTATACACCAGAAATAAAAATGATGAGAAATAATTTTTCTTCTGCCCTCTTTTTAGAGAAATCTTTACGGGTGGTATTAATTGCTAATTTTTCGAGCATAAAATCCAATACCTTGCATGTGTACAAGACAAAAGGTGATCAAACTGAGATATGAGAATTAGAAGAGAGGAAAAAGAAATTGTCTTTCAAGAGTCTTTTGGTTCATAAAATATGTACAAAATACGCATGACAGTTTCATGTGAGAAGAAGCTGCTTGTTTAACAAATTCTAGTTTTTGAAGGAAGCATATGTCCCTTTAAATATGCAAAATTATGGAATCACATGGGATGATCAGTAAGCTACAGTCACTGCAAATTAAGACGCCATGGAAGTTCAGGAAAGTTGAAGGAACTATAAATTGAGAGAGAGAGAAAAAACACATGCTAACTCAGTTCAATTATAAGAGATCTTAAAGGACCTATTACTTACAAGTATTTAACCTGGCATATAAAGAATCGAAAAGCAACAAACATTTGTCTTCCTGAATAAGAAGTTGCAAACCACTCAGTGCTATGCTGAAGTAGCACCGACCTTCGGCCTTCAAACTTGAGGCTCGGATTTTCTATACCTTATACGTATCGACTCCGAGAGACTTTGTGATAAAGAGAGTAGAAATGGTAATAATTCCTCGGTATTCGTGGAGGGTAAAGAGGTCGGGAAGATAGAGGGAGTGTGAAGGAGCTAATAATAGGGTTACTGGGTTGTTTTGTTTCATTGAATAAGCATGGTATCAAACTCATCAAGGTTTGTTCAGAATATCATATATTATTGGACTTCCATGACGCTATGCATCTATTTCAGCACATAAATTAAAGTTGAAAATAATCAACGAGTTCCAGGTCACCAACACGGGATGTTTGACAATGAACATTATTCAAATGACTGTTAGAGCCTTTTGCACCTTTCGTGGATAGTTAGCCATGAACTTGAGACCTCTCTCTCTTTCTCTCGAGATTGTCTAAATTGTTTGAACTGCGCATTGGACACCCTTTATTTTGTTAAAGTAAAAAATAATTAGTTTCCTTTTGTTTGTATATTTTATTAGGTTACATAATCATTGATAAAATGATTGTGAGGGGGGCGGGTGACTATTTCTTTCGTCAACCTATCACTTTCTTCTCACCTAAACAAAGACTTTCTTCCCCTGTGAAGAACACCAATTCTCTATCGATGGTTATACTTGCTTGCGTCCACAAATTTGTCGTTAATTTATGTGGTGTGCCATGACTTTGATTTATGGTTCTGACTTGAAATTTATAAATGTCTTTGCCAAAGGAACGACGCCTGGATTCTAATGGTTAATATGCTGTTGTATATCTCTAGAAGCGAGTCAAATTGGGTACTATTGCGTTCAGATGAAGTGGGCAGGGATCGTTTTCATTAATTTCTTACCAAAAACATCAATTTCAAACACGAGAAGTACTGAAAAAAATCAGATTCATTATGTCAATGTGCGCAATAGTAAAGGACTTCTTATATGTTGCTTCATAAATTTTCAATGAAACGGGATAGTCAATGCAGTCCTCAATTTTATTTTTTTGCCATAGATAATATTAAGCATTAAATTCATATGCAGTGTTGTATTTGTTTATAATGAATGCATCATGTGTCAATGTAATTGTTATATAAGTTTCAATAAAGACAACATTTATTGTTATTACATCGAAAATAAATTAAAATATTATCTAAAAGTCTATATAACAATTTAAATTAACTTTATGCTTGATCCTATTTGGTTCTGCCTGATTCTGACAGAACGGAACGTTACCGTTTGGATCCATGAGCTGGCTGCTTTCCGTGGTTGAGA
>JANITX010000002.1:65108919-65133558 GCA_027564395.1 Erythroxylum ulei
AATTTTAATAAAAGACTAATGTTGATTTTTCTATTTAAAGGGAGAGCTTTATGAAAGCTAGCACTTTCTGTCTTTTTTCCTCCAAAACAGTTTTGGAAATTGCTCTGTGGATACCATCAGAGGCTGGACACGTGGACAGTTAGTGATTGATCACTTAGAGAAAAACAGTTTAAGTTTTTCTCCGGAAAGCGAATAAGGTAGGATTGCTAATCCAAATATTGTTTTAGATTCAAGTTTAATCAATTATTAGGATCCGCTCGAAATCCGTAAAATTTTAATTTCCGCTGCGCCCGTGATTCGATTACGGTTGGATTCCTACATAAGAGCCATCCACTAAGAAGCTACTTTTCCCTATGTATTGTGTACTGGTTCAAAACAGAAAAGACAGATTGTAAACACATTTAAATGTATAGCATTCTTTTTTACGGACATGTGATCGCACGGATATCTGTGCCCATGCTTCAAGATTAACATCGTTGAATTTTTCGAGGACGATCACGTTGCTATTTTATTTCAGTCAACTGATCAAACCTGTGCTCAATTGTTCTACTGCATTCTCCCATTGAAGGCCTCTTAAGAGAGAAGCTAAGCGCATGTTGATCATCTTTTACTAAAAAGAAAATGACCGATTCATGTGGAGAAGATTTCCCAAAGTATGGTGAAGCCATCTTTTCCAACCCCTCGCCGTCACGAACTAATGGAGATTTCCATCTTGGCTCAAGATGAATGATGGAAAAAAACAAAAGTAAATGAGCCTCCGCTTGTAGAAGACCGGTTGATATGGTTTTAAACGATGGAAAAAACAAAAGTAAACGAGCCTCTGCTTGTAGAAGACTTGTTGATATGGTTTCAACCCATTAGGATTACTTTCACAAATGTGAAAACCAGTGTTTTAAAATTCAGACCGGCCGTCGAATCGGAGGCTTTATTAATCACCGGTTTGATCGGTTAAATTATCAGTCGAACCGGTGTGATGTCATAATTATGCAATAATTATATTTAATTATATATAATATTAAAAATATTAAAAATATTAAAAATAAAAAATAAAAAAATAAAAAATTATTGAACCAGTGGCCGGTTTTGACCGGTTCTCACTGGTTCAATTGAGAACCGATTTTTAGAGGTAAACCGGACCAAATAACCGACCGGTCCGGTCTGGTTTTTAAAACAGTGGTGAAAACACAGTATCTTGTCTTTCTCTCTTTGATTGATTTTTTATTTTTTAAATTTATTTTCCAAGAGTTGTTCTGCATATCAATACACAATTTTTTCTTCATTTATTTATTTATAATTTATTTCTTTTTCTCATTTTATCATCAACCAAAATGGTGAGTAAAAAATTTCAAGTAATTATTTGTTGAGGTAAAACTATTCAATAGATTGATTTTTTTATTATAAAAAAGTACTATGTGAAATCTTGCCAACAAGAGAAAGGGGAAGAGGCTCATTGGTAGAAAGCGACTATTTCGCTCGGATAGTTATTTTTTTGATTGATGGTTTTTTTATCGGTAAATTCCCATTTACCGGTAAGAAATTTGAAAGTAATCTCTTTACTAAAATAACACAAATACTTTGTTCTTAAGAAAAGGGTCTCCATGATGGTTTGTAGAATCTTATATGTTATCTCTTTCACATTAGCAATTTTGTTTTTGAATCTCATATTATTCCTTTCCTTATATATCCCTTGGATATAAGTCCCTAGTGCAATAAAATAAGTCTCCAAAGTGTCTTTATGAATATAAGAGTGATCCATCAGCCATTAAATTGTTTTTGAAAATTAATTCCCTGTGAGGTCCCATTGATAATATCTTTTAATCTCTTTCCAAACACCATAAGCAAAGTGGCATTCAAAACATAACTGGTCCCTGCATTCAACACATTCCCTATATAAGGAACAACTCTTATCTCAAAAGTTCCCGACGTAGAACACAATTGTTGTTCTGTATCAGCTTAGAGACATTATCTTCCAAAGAACCGAGTATTCTAATCACTGAGACTTTACGGTGTTGGATTAATTGTCCATTACTCATCCAATTATCATACCAAACAAATGCTTTTTCACCATTCCCTATTTTATAGAAAATCTCATATCATGTCCCCACTTTACAGAAAATTTCAGATTTAACATGATCTCTAAGCTGCCGGTGTTATCTAAAGGAACCAAGAGTGTGAGGAGCTTTTTGCACCTTCCAAATGCATCTGCCTTTTAGGAAATACTATGCAACCATTTCATCCAAAGAGATTTTTTATCCTTTATAATCTACCATAGTTTTTTCATAATCAAGGCTATATTAGTTCCTTACTATCATTCACTCCTAAACCACCTTCTTCTTTAGGTGAGCAAATATGTAACTATTTGACTTTAGCAAAACCTTCCACTCTGTTATGGTGACTCTATAAGAAGTTTTTGAACAATATTTATAACAATTTGATGAGTTTTTTTAAAAGAAAAATGTGGGAACTCTAGTCAATGTGCAATAAAGAGAGAATAGATTTGATTAATTGAAGTTTTCCAGTATATGAAATTGATTTGTTTACCCAAGAGAAGAGTCTTTTTAAAACCTTTTTAATAAGAGGATAGCATTCATTGAGGCTCAGTCTTCTAGCGGAAATAGGTAGACCTAAATACAACAATGAAGGAAGCTGTCCATTCATACTAGTGATTCTATATACGTTTGATTCCATACTCGAGGCTGTTTTAGAAATCATGTAGTGATTCTTGTTTAAGCTCAATTCTAATCTTGAAACTCTTTTAAAGAACTAAAGGGAGTCTATCAAAATTTGAATTAAAGTTGAATGTGCTTTAGAAAATAAGAGCAAAATCATTTGTAAAATATAGGTTAGTCAAGGAAACTTTTCTACATCTAGAATGAAATTTGAAATTAGGATTCAGGCAGACATTGTGTTTAATAAGGGGAGTTAGAGCTTCCATATATAAAATGCAGAGGTAGGGAGATATAGAATCTTCCTACCTTATTCCTCTAACCCCTTTGAAGATCAAAGAAGGACTTATATTCACCAAAACATAATAAGAAGCAATAGAGACACATTCCTTAATCCAAAGAATGAATTGTCCAGTGAAAGCAAAACTTCCAGCAAGTGTAACAAGAAATCCCAATTGGTAATATCAAAAGTCTTATTAAAATCAATTTTAATAGATCAATTAGTAGGGATGCAGCTTCTTGAGTATCCTTTGAGGAGCTCCTGAATTAACAGAATATTATCCCCAATCTATCTAATTTCAATGAAAGCGCCTTGATTGTCACTAATGAGAGAAATAACAGCTTTCTTCAACCTCAAAGTAAGCAATTTTGAGATCACTTATAAAGAAAATTTATGCAAGATATAGGTCTATAATCACTAAAGGAAGTTGGATTAGACAGCTTAGGAATCAAGTAGCTAAATGTTGTATTAATCTCCTTCAAAAGCTTACCAGTTTTGAAAAAACTCATGAATAACTTCTAAGATCATCTTTCCAATCACATCCAAAGAATTTTAAAAGAAAAATCCATTTTATCCATCGGGCCTGGGGCATTCAACCTATCTAACATGAAAATAGTATCAACTATTTCCTTATCTTCGACTAGTTTAATCAATAAAGAGACTATGTTTTTAAAATAATTTTTGGAGATGAAGCCTGAGGATAGTTATCCAACAAACATTTTTCCTTACTCAAGAGATCTACATTATTAGGATTTGAAGTTAGAAGATTTTGAACATTAGACAACTTTTATTTAGCAATTTTCATTGAAATTTTGTATTGGATCCCACATATGTATTCAACTGTTTAAGATCATCATTAACATATTTGAGTTTCTGAACACAATAGAATTGTTTGGATCCAAAGACTAACTTCTCAACACCTTTTCTACAAGCTTTCAAGAAACCATTCTGATGAGCCAAGAAGTTGTTGAATTTGAATGGAAAATGTCTATCAGAATAGGAGAGAAAACCAGACAACCTTATAGGTTTGTGGTCAGAGAACAAGGGATCCATGAAGTTAGCTATACTATCAGGGAATTTGGATAACCAATTGGAATTAACAAGTGCCTTGTCATTTTTTTTTCTTCATATAAACCAATCAGAACCCTGATTATTATTCTAAGTATAGAAATGCCCTTTAGCCTTTAAATCACTTATCTTCAGATGTTCAACACAATTCATGAAGTCATCTGTAAAGTTTCTAAGATAACACTTACCTTGAACTTCAGGTCTATTTAAAGTGGAGTTTAAATCTCCACAGATTACCCAAGGCAGTTTACTATTGATTCGCATGTTCCTGAGGTTATTCCATAAGTCATTCTTTTGGAATGCAAAGTTGCTGGCATAAACTATTGTAAGCAAGATAATCACTTTCTCAAATTTAAAGAATATATTTAAGTGCATCATTTGATCTAAAGCCATAAAAATATCTACTTTTTTTTCCATATTATTAACCAATCAATTCAATTATAGAACGAAGCTTTTGTTAAAACGCGAGTAGTTTCTTAAAAACTCGCGTCAAACTATGGGGTTTTTATTTGTATCTTTTATAATTGGATCTGATAACCAATCAAAATTTATTCTTAGGATAGGCAGATCTTTATAGATCGTGAATTTGGATGAATTTCTTTTCGTTTTTAGTAATTTATAGAGAACACTTGCGCTGGACCAACTTCCAAATTCGAACCTTCTTGTTCTTTAGCACAATATTTTGAGTCTCGCAAGAAAGAATGAGGACAAAAAAATACTAGATTTGCATGTGACTCTTAAAAAGCAGTGCTAGAGTATCTCAGTTCAAGTTTAAGTGGCGAGTAGGATTTATCAAAGCATCTGTTGTAATCTACGTGGGCTTAAGTGATTGTGTTAACTTCGTTTTCAATTGGTTCTTTCTTTAGCTTCTTTAGGGGCTATTACTTCCTCAGTAGCTCTTTTAGATAAAAATTTTAAAGAATTAGGAGGCATCATCAACCTCTTAGCTAGTGTATATCAGTAGCTCTTTTGGATAAAAATCTTAAAGAATTAGAAGGCATCAACAACCTCTTAGCTAGTGTATATCATTTTAGAAAGTGGAAGAAAAATATATAAGATTATAAAATAAGATTGTCTTTTTGATAAAAAATTCAATCTAAATTTTTTGGACTCCTTGGTTTAGGTAAATAGCAGCTAGAGGGCGTTTGATCATTATCAAATCCCTATTTTTGTGATAATAGCTTATTTAATAGTAGGACCCTATGGATTGAATAGAATGAAATAATTTTTTGCCACTATCATTTTGTGGCAATTCCTCATTCTTATTTTTAAACCAGCACAGAGGACGTTAAATTAGTTGAAAGATAGTGATCAATTCAAAGATGCACAAGACTTATTGTAGGAGTAACCCATTCCCTTCTGTGGGGGCATAGGTCATATATTTCATGGAAAGTCGTTCTTGTTAGAATCTTTAAGGGGTCAAAAACCGTTTGGACTTGAGTCTTTATTTTTATTTTTATTTATTCCTTTTCTTATCAATCCAACCCATTTCATGAATAAAATGATTTTAAAAATAGTGTATAAAGGAGTGAAATCGAATAAAAAAGAATGATTTAGAATTTAGAAATAGGATTTTGCACTATTTTATAAAATTTGATAGTATGGTAAAAAGAAATATAACACATCATCGGAATTCCCACTGTGATACATTCTTAAAGATTTGTATATTCCTTTAACACCATCTTTAAATCCAACACTTACTTTGGTCTCTGTATAGAGATCTAATTCATATTAGAATTCATGAACTAAGGTAAGGGCTTTTCCCGGAGGTTTGGAGAAAGCTACAATCAATATGATTTTCCTATTTTGGTCTTCCCATTCCTTTATCCAGCTTATGTTCTTTGTATCCGCCCCCACTTTGATCATGGAATAGATGACGTAAGTCAAAATTATTTTTTCAGTGAATATTTATGTACTAGCTTGATGCAACTCCGCAAGTTTACGGGTTTCAATTAGTATAATATAATATCGTCCCACAGGGAGTAATTGTGTAAGTACTAAGCTTAGATTATTCAATTAATTGGACTAAGCAGTATGTAGGATTGGGGAATTAAATTAAGAAAATTAACTATAAAAAATAATAAAATCAATGCTAAACAATGATACGAATGTCATTAGGATTTAATTCGAATGGAATATGGTAAGCTTCAAGGATGGTTCCACTTTTAGCGTTTTCTATAGACTTTACCTGGATTAATTTATTAGGCGAATTTTTGGTTGATAGACGGTTGAGCTTAGAGTTTCTTAGATCCTTTTTCAAGGTATCAATGGAGTATTATGCAATAATCCTAATCTACTGTCGTAAACTAGCAATCAAGCATAACCCATTAAGTTCTTTGCTAACATGATTTTTTCTCATAAATTCAATCAATGTCTAAATCTGAAATTTATAAGTTCCCTATTTGGAGTTCCGTTATCAATTTTCTCCTATCGGTTCTTCAATTAACAACTAATGTCAAGTATTGGTTAGCCAAACACAATACCAACAAAATTAATCTCAAATCAGAGAAATCAAAACCAAAAATTCATATTTATAAATCAACCAAGATTTAATCCACAAAAGTTAGCTAAAAGCTTTAGCTTAATCTTGAAGCTTTGAGGAAGCTATTCAATCATAATAGGATGAATACCACAAAAATTATGCTCAGCAAACAACATTAGAAGAAATTAAATAATAAAACAGAGAGTGAATGAGTTTTCGGGTCTCCCTCTCTGCATGTTTTTTTTTTGCGCCTCCCCCTGATGTGTAGTTTGCGTCTGCGTCTTTGGTGAATCAGCCTGGTAGGTCAGCCTCCTGTGTGCAGTCCTCAACTGTAGCGTGATATTCCCCTGTTGGTGTCTGAGTGGTTTTCGTTTAATTCTTTGGTGAGTCGGCGTCCCCCACTGTAATAAGATGTCCCACAATTTTTGTTGCTTTCCTTGGTGAGTCGGCGTCTGCTAGAGAGTTCCAGTGTTGGTGCATGCGTGAGTCAGCTCCTGGTGCGTTACTCCCCAGTCTAGTGCATGTGTAGCTGTAGAGCTCCTCAACTTGGTGGTGCACCCCTGGTGATGAGCCTCCTGCGTTGTCTTACCTGATGCGCCTCCACTTGGATGTGATTTGCGTTTTGGTGTAGTCGTTTTGGAGCTCCCCTATTAGCCTCCGTGTGGTCTGCTTGGAGCTGTCTCCTCCTGAAGTTGTCCCGCTAGTGTTCACCCCCTCAAGCCTGCCTCCACTGTAGCGTGATATTTCCCCCCAGAATTTCCCTTAATGCGCCTGCGTTTTTGTTGGTCTTTAGTGTGTCGGCGTGGTGGTCTCCCACTTAATGTAACAGTCCACCCTAATTAAAATCCTCTAGCCCTTTTAAAACCCTCGTTTCTTCTTTTCATTTTCTGGCTTGATTTTTTTTTCTTTTTTTTTGAAAAAGAAAATGGATTAAAAATAAAATAAAAGAATAATACATGGAAGTCCAAGAAGATCAAAGAAAGAGAACTGTCACAGAAAAACAAGGAATTGAAAACTAAAAAATAACATTGCTCCGAAAATAAGAATGGAGAAGACCAGCGATAGGAGCGCCTGTGGAATCGCAGCCCAAGCTATGCATTCGGCCCACGAAGAAAGCCTAGACCCTTAATGATGTGCGAAGACTGGATCCGCAATAGTGAGATAAATTCACGGTTAGCAGAATCTCACGAATTTCCTCTAGTATCATTGATATCAAACTATCTTTAGGAGAAGCTTGAGTCTTGAAACGACGAAAGTTCCTCTCCTGCCAAAGTCGATAAATACATACTCCCAAAACAATAAGGCGTAATGGCTGCTGAGCGGAGAGACCAGCTGTGATTTCTGAGATAGTGGTACCTGACACTCGCCACTCACATAAGGCAGTAATATGGCTCCACACCGAGTTAGTAAAATCACATGCAAAGAAGAGATGATCACAAGATTCAAGTTGCAAGGAACACATTGGACAGTGCGTGTCGGTTTGAATATATGGGATGCGATCAGCTGTAGAAAGTTTGTTTTGTATGGCCAACCAGTAGATGAAAGATATCCTCGGAGGGAGATGCTTGTTCCATACCTTAGGAGCCCAAGGAAATGGTGGACGATGCTTACGTAATAGATCACAAATAACTCTGCTGGAGAGCTTACCAATAGGAATATCCTTCCAGAAGAAAATATCCGAAGCCTGAGAATTAGGGGGATAATCCGGCTGAAAAGGTAACAAGCTACGAGGAAAACTCCAAGTAGATCCGTCTATAAAGGCATGCATCCGAGTGCGCAGTGAAAAGGAGTAAGAAGCTCTAGGAATCAAGTGAATTAAAGGACCCCTTCGAGACCAGTTATCAAACCATAATGAGATCAAATGACCATTTTTAATCTCGCAAGAGCAATCCTGTTTGACAACATCGCGTAATTTAAGCAATTGATTGAGGAAGAAAGAGTGAGTACCTTTCGGTTGAATCGCCCAAATACTATTCCCCCTGAGGAAGTAGACATGAAGCCATTTTATCCATAAGCTTTTCTTATCCTCCAAGATCCACCAGAATCGCTTGAGAATTAAAGATTGATTAGCTGTTTTAATGGAAAGGATGTTTAAGCCCCCTTCCTTCTTCGGAAAGTTAATATCTGCCCATTTCACCTTTGCAGCGCCAGGGTCCCCATTAGAGTGACTCCACAAGAAAGATCTACAGGTTCTTTCAATTTCTTTGATAATGCTTTGAGATAAGAAAATATGGGAGCTCCAATAGATATGCAAGGAATTGAGGATGGATTTGATAAGCTGAAGTTTACCCGCATAGGAAAGGGATTTGTTCACCCAAGACTTGATACGCTTCTGAATCTTGTCTAGTAAAGGTCGGCACTCGGCAAAACTTAAACGCTTTGTGGAGATTGGAAGGCCAAGGTATAAGAGAGGAGGCGGCTGTGATCTCATCCCAGTTGCTGCCAAAACTATATTTTCTAGGTGAGCCGCACCTTTTGAAAGAAGGAAATGGCTTTTGTCTTGATTCATATGTAGGCCAGACACATTCTTGAAAGCAGTGAGGGCACGCAGAAAGGAGAGAATGGACTCCCGATCAGCCCTATAAAACAGAAGAAGATCGTCCGCAAAACATAGGTTAGTGAGATGAAGCTGCTTACATTTAGAATGGTATTTGAAGTTGGGATTTGAGCTTGACCAGTTGTAACATGAACAACCACGCCATTGGCTGCCGAGTTCAAGTTTCCACTTGGACCTTCCCAAAGACGAGAAAGAATCAAAGAAGGAACCAAGGCTCATGCCATACATGTTTTTTTTTTTCACATAAAGGTGTCAAATTGATCTTATACAAATAAAGTGGTTTTCTATGCTCTTAGTTTATCCTCCACTTAATTGCTTTCTACTTCAAATGGCCCACCAATTAATCATTTAATTTCCTTGAAAGGATGAAGATGGGAGGTAATATTTCAATTTTCCAATTCCTTGTACATTGTCATTTTTATATCCTTGATAATTGAAGAATCTATTTTTTAATTACGTAATAATATATAAATTATATATTTAAAATAATTATTAGAGGAGTCAATGAAGTCAAATTGAAATAACAAATTTGATTTAATTGATCATTTTAAAGTGTAAATTGAAATACTTAAAAATCTTTAGAAACACTTTGCATTTCAATTTTAGGACTTAATACTCAAAATTCTTAGAGAACCTCCTCCAATTAATTGAATCACCGTCTAAAAGATGACTTTGTCATTAATTAATTGGGTATAAGAAATAAGTTAATCAACCTATCAACAAATTGATATTTAAGTTATCTACCATGGCAGAAACAGTCAACCAAGTCAAGAAGAAATAGCCATGAAGAAAATCTATATAAATTGTGTCAGCGATCTGGATCATACGTCTTATCGTATGAAAATGGTTTGTTAATCCTGTTTTTGAGTTTTTCAAGTTCCTAAAATTACTAAAAACCAAGACTGGAAAGAATTACAGCTAGGTGGCTATACTATGTCTTCCAGAAATCTACATATAATATAGATTATGGAGGTTCTATTGACAGACATTCCTGTCATCATCTGCTACATTTAGACATTATTCTGGTTTTCTGTTACTGAGGTCGGATTTTTCCTACAAAATCTCTTTGCATAAGTAGCAGGTAACTCCTTTGTTTACGGTGTCCAACGTTCAAGGCATTGCCTCTCTCCACGAGTCTTTTTTAAATCTATCATCAATTCTTCATTACCCTCCGCAATGAGCGATCAAAGGCTTTAGAACTAATCTCCACATTTCTCTTCTCTTGTCTTAGATCCTCTGACCGGCTGGTAATGGATGCTATTATTGCTCAATAATTTTTCTTTTCTCATTGAGATTGAAAATTCTTATATCCATTACTCAAGAAACAATAATGGAGAAGAAAAGTTCTGTCTTGATGCAAAAATATGAGTTGGGAAGATTGCTGGGACAGGGAACTTTTGCCAAGGTTTACTATGCGCGAAGCCTGCAAGCCGACTATGCACGAAACCTGCAAGCGGGCCAAAGCGTTGCCATCAAAATCATTGATAAAGAGAAGGTCTCCAAGAGTGGTTTGATAGACCAAATCAAGAGAGAAATCTCTGTTATGCGTATGGTCAGACACCCCAACATCGTCCAACTCTACGAGGTCATGGCAAGCAAGAGCAAGATTTATTTTGCAATGGAGTACGTCAAAGGTGGTGAGCTTTTCAACAGGGTAGCCAAAGGAAGGCTAAAGGAGGAAGTTGCTCGCAAGTACTTTCAACAACTTATTAGCGCTGTTGATTTTTGCCACAGCAGAGGTGTGTACCATAGAGACCTCAAGCCTGAAAATCTCCTCCTCGACGAAAATGGCAATTTGAAGATTTCAGATTTTGGTTTGAGTGCATTGTCAGAGTCGAGGAGGCAAGATGGTCTCCTCCACACAACTTGTGGAACTCCGGCGTATGTTGCCCCGGAAGTTATAAGCAAGAAGGGTTATGATGGTGCTAAGACTGATATATGGTCTTGTGGGGTTGTTCTTTTCGTGCTTTTGGCTGGCTCTCTTCCTTTTCACGAACCTAACATCATCGAGCTCTATAAAAAGATTACTAGAGGAGAATTCAGGTGTCCCAATTGGTTTCATCCAGAGGTACGCAAGCTTCTGTCAAGAATTCTCGATCCAAGCCCGTGCACGAGAATAACCATCGCGAGAATAGTGGACAATTGTTGGTTTAAGAAAGGATTTAAGAAGATTGATATTCCATCTTCACCTCATGGTCAAGCCAGAAGCAAGATGATTAAAGATGTTCGGGCAGCTTTTGAGCCGTCATCGTCATCGTCATCATTAGATAGCGAAAGTAGTTCCGAGAACAAGGCTATTGTGGATTCCACAATGCCTGAACAGCCCGTGAAACCAGCCTGTTACAATGCCTTTGACATCATATCTCTCTCGAAAGGATTTGACTTGTCAGGTTTGTTTGAGAAAGATAAGGATCAGAAGCTCGAGGCAAGATTCACCACCACCAAACCAGCATCCACTATTGTATCCAAATTTGAAGAAATAGCCATTTCAGAGAGTTTCAACTTGAGGAAGGAAGATGGAACAGTGAAATTAGAAGGCAGCAAAGAAGGAAGAAAAGGGCAACTTGCAATTGATGCTGACATCTTCGAAGTGACGCCATCTTTTTACGTTGTTGAGTTGAAGAAAACATCTGGAGATACATTGGAGTATAAGCAATTCTGTAACCAGGAGTTGAAACCTTCTCTCAAGGATATAGTGTGGAAATGGCAGGGAAATGAACAGCAGCAAACGTAGACACAACTTGTTCTCTTGGATGGAAAATGATTTCTCCAATTTAAGTCAATGATACTTCTTCAAGCTGCTTCAAGTTTCTATTTTTATTATTATGTAGTTTTCTTTCCATATGCAAGCAGAAACGGGAATAACAGAGGATAAATCTTAGGTTGACCTGCTACATGTAAACGTCAACCGCAGCCCAGAATAATATGGAAAAAGTGTAATAAAATATGAAGATTGAGTAGAATTTTAACAATGGATTTAGATGTATTCTTTATCTGCTTATAGTTAAGCCAAACTCCTAACAGTTTCAGCTTTTGCTTAATTCCATTATTTTTTCCTACGAATTGGATTATTTAATTTATGGGATAAGATATGTCAGTGAAGGATAAGTCGGCTCGGTAACCGGAAAGAATGTAGGATAGACTACATCATTCAAGGATCAAGCTTTTAGGAGAGGAAGAACAGTATTCTTGACGAGAGTGAGTAGCGAGGTATCATAAGACATGAATCCACTACCAAGTGACCTTGTTTAACTTTCTTCTACCTTATTTATAGCTAATCTTCCTTCTAGTGTGAAGCGTACTTTATCTAATCGTATAGAACACCTTGTAGAAATAACCCATCTTCATGAAGAAAACCATATTTCTAATACTTCTTTACCTTTGCTTAGTCCCTACGGTATATATTCTTGTGATTGTTCTTAGACAAAAAGTTTACGCACTATCCTTTCCGCACACCGTCCTAAAGTAAAAGAAATCATCTAGAGTTCTTGTTTAGAACAGTGTGGTTTGCAAGCAACTCCAATAGAGCAATATATGAAGCTTGAGATCCTAAAGGAGCTCATCTCTCTTTGGAAAGAGCATAACCATACATACCTACACGTTGAAACTATACATCTTGTTATCACTCTTTGTGGAAAAAAAGGAATACCTACTACAGCCAGGATATCTCTTCTAAACACTGTCTACATAACGTACCAAAACACACTAATTGGTACTCTGTGGATAACTCTCAACAATGAAAATGTCATCCTCATCATTGCCCCTGATTTCAACATTAGGCTAGATGATCTCACTTTATCTAAATGACTCCAAGTTCAAATCCATATCACTAGAGAAGAGAAAGATCCTACAACCATCATGGGTCCTCTTTACACCAAATGATCTATCGTTTGCAAAACCATGCCATAGATCTCAACTTCCCAAACTCCACTTTTGATACCTTATAAATGGTAGCAAACGGAGCTTATAATCAGACTACTATCATTCAAATCCTAAAGCAGTTACCACCGGTGGAGCTTGAAAAGTTGATGTCAATTGAATAGATCACTAACTACTAAAAAGTGTTCTATACCTCTCACTGGTACTCCGTTCACACTACTATTCCTCCTATTCTGAAGACCTTACGAGATGGAACTGTGAAATGCATCTACACCAGGCCTAATGAAGATCAATCTGGCTTCTAACTGGGCTTGTGTATCTCGGCCCAACATATCTAGAACTTTACTCTAAACTTGGCTTGTTTTCCCTAATCTCCTATGGATGATCTATTTCCTAAGCACATGATCTGGGATTCCCTAAGCCCTCTGACTAGGGGTTAGAACGAGTGCAAGTTGGACAACATGGAAGCAGAAATTGAGCAACATATAATATCAAAACAAAACTTTATTCATAAAATGCTAGTATAGAAGGTATCAAGAACACTTTAATGTGGCTATAACTTTAGACAAGTTTACCAAGGTATTTAATATAGAGGTCTTTGTGAAACTTATTTATTTTGGGTCTTTAGTTCAACACACTTCATACTAGGGTCTGCTTAAATTGCTTTATTTTTATGGGCAAGTTGCAAATTTTGACATTACACATAACCTAATTCGGTACATAACCTTAAATAATAAAGAGTCACCTTAGTTTAGGGTGGTTATCATTTAATCTCACTAGGATTTTTTGTTTTTATAAAAATTCAAATTAGTTGTTTTCTACAACTAATAAAATATTTGAATGAATTTTAAAATTTTTATAAACTAAAATTTTAGAGAAACTTTTGGTCTTTTGTTTTTCTTCCCCATTTTTTTTCTTCAAATCATGTACTTGTTTTTGAACTACTAATTTCTTTTAATTATAAAATTTTGTTTCTATATCCATTATTAGATAATTCTTTAGAGTTTTCTTTAAAATTAGATATCATTAAAACTTTTTATTTTGTCAATAATTTTTGGTCTAAATGTAAGTTTGAAAATATTTTTAAATCTTACAATTTTTTTATTTTTCAATACTATTTGCTTTCTTAAATTTATAATATTTTGTAATATGACCTATTTTCTTAAATTTATAACAAGTTATATTCATGTGATTAGAAGAAGGTAAATTTTTTTGTTTTTATTATTTTATTTTTGTTTGCATCTATTAAAATATTTTTATTTTTACATAAGAGGTTTATTATTATTTTTACTAGTATATCTTTAGAGGTTTTACTATAAATTTTATAAGTTTTATTTTCATAAAAAAATCAAATTATGGATAAAAAGATCCTAATTCTTTTTACTTTTAAACATGTTATTCTTAAGTTATTTTATGGTTGCATATTTTAACATAATTTTAGACCTTTCTTTTTGTTTAACTTAATTACTCTTCTTATGTTTACCTATTGCAATTATTCCATCTTAATTTTTTTCTAACATTTTTCTTCTAATAAAGTAGGAAAATCCTACTAGAAACTTCTCTTTTTCAAAAGAATTGGTTTGAATACTCTTTTAGCATTACTCATGTTAGAAACATTTCTTTATACTATTTGAAATCTAAATTATTTTTGTACCTATGATTTGATAATAATTTGGTAGTTATAAGGGTTAATTACAAAAAATGTCTCAAACTTTAGTCAATTTTATAATATAGTTCAAACTTTAAAAAGTGACAATTAAATACTCAAACTTTCAATTTTTAAAAAGTTTAGCCCAATGTTAATATCTTCATTAACATTGCTAACATAGCAAGCCATATAAGATAGAAATTATAAACGCGTCTGATTACAACTGTATAAAATTATACACATAAGAGTTAATTAAACAAATTAAGTAAATTAAGCAAATTGAAGAACTTAAAAGAAAAGGGTTTAAACCCCAAATTACCTATTCAGATTGTTACCCCTTAGATTGGAATTTCATGTCGCATACCTTTTCTCCACTCCTCTTTGCATGACAAAGAGTTCTCAAACTAGCTACAAATTTGTTTTGCTCCTTTTCCCACCAGCTACAAACTATCGCATACCATTCTTCGTTCTTGTTTGTGTTTACACCAAGTAAAGCAATAGTTGTAGTAAGAATTTCACACCATTCTTTGTTGTCACTTTTGTTGAATATAATTTCTCAATTCTTCTTTGGGTTGTGCACTGAATGTGGTTAACGGTATGAGAATGGTGGGTACTGACTATGTTCATGTGTATAATGTAGATGGGGTTGAACATGATTTAATTTTTTTGGACGCCCTTTCTTCTTTTGCAACTTACTTTTACTCACTAATCTATCTTGTAATTTCTATAATATTATATGAAAAATTGTAACTTAAAATATGTTATTCATTTCTTGTTGGATATGTAATGTTGTATATATGTAATTTCTGTAGCTATTCCATCAAACAACCTTTTACAATGTGCATCCTTAATTTTTTTCTATAGAAAAACGTCCCCTGTCTATCATGTAAAAGGAATTTCGATGTTAAATGAACATTTCTAGCTTTAACATCATGTTGGTTAGTCCATCAAGTAAGTAAATCAAGAAAGGTCTATCAAAATTGATTAAGTTTTGGAAAACAATTAGGTTAGGACTTGTATCAATAATCTAAGACCTTGCATTTCAAGAAAACTCTATCAAGATTGATTAAGTTTTGGAAAATAATTAGGTTAGGACTTGTATCATTAATCTAAGACCTAGCATTTAAAACCTGCAAAATAGAGTTATTAGGTTTACCAATAAAAGAAATAGTTATCTCCCCACTCTTTTTGCATTGAAAGTGTTGTATGATGTCTTCTACTATAACACTCAGTTACTCCAGCTTGGAAATTTCTCTTTTTACTTCCTCTTCAAATGGTGAGCTTTGCAATGTTAACATTAATTGCCAACCTTACCAATTTGAAACAATTATCTTTTGTGTTCTCATCTTGATCACAATAATCACAGTGATAATTATCTTTCTTTGACTTAAAAAACTTCTTTTTATCCCCTTTTTTATGAATGATTTTATGACAATCTGATTACTTATTTCATGTACTCATTTTGATCACTTATCTCAGGCCTTTAAAATTTGTTTAAACCTCTCTTTAAGCTTTTACTCTCAATATCAGCGAATAATATTTGTTAGTAGTAGGTAAAGAATTATATAATACTATATAATTTCTCATTAGATCATATGCTTCATACATTCCATCATGAATATCATCAATCTATTCATATTCTTTACTTTTTTAATCTATTTTATAACTCCATAACTAAAATGTGGTTGAGGATCTAACTCTTCAATTCATCCCATAATCTATCATGTATTTCCTTGCAAGTTCTTAGGGGGATGTAATATATATAAATACTTTTACCAAACCTTCAAAAATGAATTTAAAATCCACTATATTATCGTATAATCTACCGTTTGCAATTACTCAATCAATCAAATCATACTCAAACATTTTAACCCTCTCATCAACAAATGCTAATTTGTTCTTAGTGATCTATTGTTAAATCTAATCAAAGGTGTTAATTCTATATTGATACGTAAATGATCAAAATTTTGCAATTGAAGCAAATCACCCTGACTTCTATTTTGAGAAACAATTTTTGAGTAAATAACCTCTCTTTTCAAGTGCATTTAAGTTACTAATTAAATATTTGTATGATGATATTGTAACAGGATAAACAAATATGGGCAGAAATAAAATATACGTAGCTTTCATTGCTTATGCAGCTAGTATATATTTGACATGGGAAGACAATCAAGGTGTCATTAATGGATTCTAGGATGCTATTTGTTGTTGTTCTGATAATGTAGTAGAAGCTAAAGGATATATTTTCAATTTTGTTGAAAGAAAGCATTATGATCAATGGTGAAATAACTTTAATATATATTTATTTTATATATGATATTTTAATTGTATTCAATTATAATTAATATTGTAATATATATCTATCTATCTATCTATCTAATATATATATAGATTTTGACATTGATTGCCCCAATTTTAATAAGAATATGAAGTTATGAATATCAAATGCTAAGCCTACTATTGGTTAACATTTTCATGAATGCATCAATAGAAAAGCAAGTATTTCAATTATTTTTTTAACAATGCCATTAGTATAAAAAAATTTAATAAATATTCAAATTGAAGGTGTCTTGTAGGTACTTAGTATTTGCAAATGAGATGAAGGTTTGTTATTGTTAGAAAATATGTCAAACATCTTCTATGCATTAGGGTAAGAGCTTTGTTTGTAAGATGAATTGTTATTTTTTTTATGTTCCATGTGATTTCATAATTAGTTAACTCTATTATGCGTAGGGTTTATTACATTTAGGCAATATTCATATTATATAATCATCATGTATTGAACTAAGTTGTACTAAACTACATGAATAATATATGTCTAGTTTGATATTGTTCAAATTATCAGAGTACATGTTATATGAATGTTTACTTGATAATTCTTCTTGCGTGCGATAATTAGTACTTAGTTGCCATACAAATGATGATTTAGAACATAATTGCTATTTTGATTTCATAGATAATTGAAGTTCGATTATCCATTAAATATATGTATGACATGACATTGATGTGCAAGTATATTAATTCTTTCTTTTTATAGAAACTTTGCATTCAAATGATTTTTGTTACATCAAAGAATATTATTGATGAACTCAGTAAGCATGAGAAATTAAATGTCAACAATTATGAAATTTGAAGTATGAAGATCCAATATATATTGGAGGAGCAAAAGGAACTAGAAGCATTAAACATAACCATGGACATTCTTGAGGAAGGAAATATGATCCAAAACAAAAGAAAACATGATGCATATGAAATATGAAAAAAAAAACTCATTAGCTCACATTACATTACTCAACAACATAGATAATGATATCATGTGCGAGTTTTGAAAATATAAAATTGCTAAGGATTTATGGTCCTCTTTAGCTACCCGTTTTGGAGGCACCTCAGTGACTAAAGTTAGGTCACTCACTATTAAGTTTTACATATATAAGAAACCGTTGTATCACATAATGCAAAAGCATTTGAAACACAATTCAAATATGATAAGTAAAATGCATGATATTGGTCATGAATTATCATATAGGCAACAAGTGCAAGTTATGATTCATTTATCAACTCAAAGTTATGATCATATAAAAATGCGTTTAGCTAAAAAAGAGAGCATCAAGACAATGGAAGATGCTACATGGCATCTCATATTAGAAGAAGAACATCTTAAGGCCTCCAATATGTGTTTTGAAGAATACATAGCAGGTTCTAGATCATATAAAGATATGAATTGAAAGTGTAACCATCATGGTAGGCCCAAATAAAAAGGGTAAGAGAAATAACAATATACACATGACTCGAAGAAAGTAAAGTGAAACCAGCATGGGAAAGGAAAACATCCTTTTAAAAAGAAAACATGATAAGAGTCAATTACTTTAATTATAGCAATAAGAGTCACTTTGCTCATGACTATAGCGAGCCTAAAAAGGTATAATCTTATTATACAAACATATGTTCTGTAAATGTCTTTTAGTTTGTTTTTCTAAATAAATCATATCATTTGTGGATTTCAAACTCAAAAGCAATCAACTATATAGTAAAGGATAGAGATGCCTTCATGGAATTTTGAAAAATCGCATAAGGAACATGATGGATTTATGTAGGAGACAACTCAAAGGTTGCTATACAAGGGATTAGAACTTTTAAATCAAACATACATGATGGTTGATCCCATAACCTACATGAAGTGTTATTTGCTTTGTAGATTCAACAAATCTTATTTTTGTGTTATTATTAATTAGTCTTGGTTTTGGTGCAAATTTTGGTAATGATGGTATGGATTTATATCTTAGAACCATTTATTATAGTCATGGATTTATATTGGATAATTTTATTGTTTTGGATGGTTTTTATTCAAATAATAATATAAGTTATTCCTAGATTACATCATCTAGTAATTCCAATTATGATGCAATTTCGTGGTATGTTAACTATGTCATATTATTCAATATTGAATAAGTTGATTAGCTAAAGAAGGTCTCTTAGGTAATTTATGTTAAGTAAATTTACCTATTTGTGAACAATATCTAGCTAATAAAATGGCAAGTAAGCCATTTATAAAGGGAACACAAGCTTCCTATCTATTGCAATTGATTCATTCTAACACTTGTGGTTTAATGAGAGTATGGGCAAGATGTGGGGCTAATTACTTCACCACTTTTATAAATGACTCCAAGGTATGGCCACATTTGTTTAATTTTCACAAATTAAAAGCATTAAATTGTTTCATAAAGTACGTGATAGAGAATCAATTAGAAAATAAAATAAAAGTATCAAGAACTAATCAAGGATAAGAATACTTGTCTGATAAGCTCAAAATGTTATGGGAGGAAAAAGGAATAAAAAGACATTTAACTATTCCTCAAACCCTACAACAAATTGCCATTATGGAAACAAGTAATAAAACACAACTAGAAATGGTTAGGGAGATGCATTGCTTAAATCCACTTATGTACTTAATCTAGTGCCCATAAATCAATTACAAGCACTCTATATGAGTTACGAATATAAAGAAAACCTCACATGGAACATAAAAGACCATGGAGTGTGCTACCTATGTTTCTGATCTTTCTCATAAATAAAAGAAACTAGTCCCAAAAGGTTAGAAAAATATCTTTATTAGATACTCTAAACACTCAAAATAATATATATTCATACATAATCAACTTAATAAAGATATAACTGAAGTTGAATCACAAGGTGTCACATTTTTAGAAAATTACATTCCAAAGCAGGGTAAAATAGGGGAAAAAACTTACTTTTATATAAGACTCTTAATCAAAATGATTCCACTATGGAGAACTTGAAGACTTAACTCAAGGTCAATTAAGGTTATAACCCACTGAAAGTTTACCTATTGTATTTGATCTAAGTGGGAGTAATCAAGATGTTTGAGAATTTTTTTCTTACTAACCATATTTACATCGAAGTAATCCTGGTATGATTAATTGAAGTTACCTTAAAATATAAAGGGAAATTCATAGTATTATCCTATAAGAAGATCATGATCCAATGAATGTATATAAGACTCTTATTAGTCCTACTAAAGAAGAATGAATGCAAGCAATGAAAGAATAAATGACTTCTTTAAGGTTGAATCGATTATAGGCACAACATTAAGAACAAATGGGTTCTCAAAATAAAATGAATCATTAATGGACGTATCAAAAGATGCAGGGCACACCTTGTGGAATAAGGATATACACAACAAGAAGGAAATGATAATGATGAGACATTTTCACTTTTTGTAAGGTTTTCTTCAATTTGTTTAATCTTGGCTATAGTAGCCTGTTTGAATCTTAAATTACATCAAATGGAAATCAAGGCTATGTTTCTAAATGGAGAATTCGAAGAATAAATCAATATTAGATTTCATAAATCCACTTATGTACTTATTCTAGTGCCCATAAATCAATTACAAGCACTCCGTATGAGTTATGAATAGAAAGAAAGCCTCATGTGGAACATAAAAGACCATGGGTATGCTACCTATGTTCATGATCTCTCATAAATAAAAGAAACTAGTCCCAAAAGGTTAGAAAACTAGCTTTATTAGATACTCTAAACATTCAAAAGGATATATATTCATCGTGAATAATTGAAGTTGAATCACAAGATGTCACATTTTTGGAAAATTACTTTCCAAAGCAGGGTAAAATAGGAAAAAAAAACTTACTTTTATATAAGACTTTTGATCGAAATGATTCCACTATGGAGAACTTGAAGACTTAAAGTCAATTAAGGTTATAACCCACTGAAAGTTTACCTGTTGTATTTGATCTAAGTGGAGGAATCAAGATGTTTGTGAATTTATTTCTCACTAACCATATTTACGTCAAACTAATCCTTGTTTGATTAATTGATGTTACCTTAAAATATAAAGGGAAATTCACATTATTATCGTATAAGAAGATGATGAGCCAATGAATGTATATAAGACTCTTATTAGTCCTACTAAAGAAGAATGGATGCAAGCAATGAAAGAATAAATGACTTTTTTGAGGTTGAATCAATTATAGGCATAACATTGAGAACAAATGGGTTCTCAAAATAAAATGAATCGTTAATGGAAGTATCAAAAAATGCAGGGCATACCTTGTGGAAAAAGGATATACACAACAGGAAGGAAATGATAATGATGAGACATTTTCACTTTTTGTGAGGTTTTCTTCAATTTGTTTAATCTTGGCTATAGCAGCCAGTTTGAATCTTAAATTACATCAAATGGAAATCAAGGCTATTTTTCTAAATGGAGAATTAGAAGAATAAATCAATATAGAACCTATAGATTTCATTAAGATAGGCTAAGAACATAAAGCATGTTGGTACTAAAATCGACTTATGGTGTGCAAAAGTCCTCAAAGTAGTGATACATTCGTTATCATAATGTAATCATTTCATGTAATTTTCATATTCTTAATGAAGACCACTAAGTATATACTAAAATATCCAAAAACAAATTTGCGATTTTATCTTTATAAGTGGATTACATTTTGATTACTTATAATGACTATGAACTTGTTAAGCAAATCAAAGATTGATTATCATCTGCATTTGAGATGAAAGATATGAGCAAAGCTGCACATATTCTTAGAGTTAAGATTTCAAGAGATCTTCAAAGAGATTATTGTCACTTTCTTAAGCAACTTATATCCAAAAGATTTTAGAACAATTTTATATGTAAGATTTCAAACCAATTGAAGGTGAAGGTCTCATCAAGCATTTGTGCCCATCTACACCACAACAAAGGGAAAAAAATGAAGAATGTTTCCTATTCCAATTTAATTGGAAATCTTATGTATATTATGAAATGTACAAGGCCAAATATTTGTTATGTTGTTAGAATGGTGAGATGAATAAAAGTACTAAGAATTGGCTGAGGACTAGAAAAAATTTTCAGTAAGTTTAAGTTGTTATGTGATGTCAAAGGAATAACAAGACAATTAACTATTCGTCATAACCCACATCAAAATGGAATTATAGAAAAATGTAGTAGAAAACTACTAGAAATAGTTAGGTCCATGATGGCCCAAGCAAACTTATCAATCACCTATTACGGTGATGCATTGCTTAAAGTCACTTATGTACTTAATCTAGTGCCTATAAAATCAATTACAAACACTCTGTATAGGCTATAAATAGAAAGAAAACCTAATATGGAACATATAAGATCATAGGGATGCGTTGCTTACACTCATAATCTCTCTCATAGATATGGGAAACTAGGCACAAGAAGGAAGAAAAGTATCTTTATTAAATACTATAAACACTCAAAGGGATACATGCTTATAGGTGAATGAGGTAATGAAGATGTAATTAAATTTGAATCATAAGATGTCACGTTTTTAGAAAATGACTAAAGCAGGGTGAAATAGGAAAAGACCTATTTCTATATAAGACTCTTGATCAAAATTATTCCATTATGGAGAATTATGAAGAGGGATTTTTATCTAAGTAGGAGTAAACTAAAACTTGAAAAATTAACTTAAGGTTAATTAAAATTACAACCCACTAATATCTTACCTACTATATTTAATCTAAGTGGGAGTAATTAAGACATTCACGAATTTATTTATCATTAACCATATTTACGTTGAAGTAAATGTGGTATGATTCTCCGACGTTATTTTCAAATAGAAGGTAAAAATCATCTTATTATCCCATAAAAAGACAATGAGCTAGGGAATATACATGAGCCTTTTACTATCCTGCTAAAGAAGAATATATGCAAGCATGAAAGAAGTAATGACTTTTTAAAGCTCAAATTAAGTATAAGCATAAAGCTATTAAGAATAAATGGGTTCTTAAAATAAAATGAAATGATGATGGCAGTATTGAAAGATATAAGGCACACCTCATGGTAAATGATGTACACAATAGGAGAAAATTAATTATGATGAGACATTTTCAATTGTCGTGAGGTTTGCTTCAATTTGTCTAATCTTGGCTATAATAGCCAGTTTGGATCTTCAATTACATCAAATGATTCTAAAAACTACGTTTCTAAATGGAGAATTAGAAAAAGAAAGCAATGTGGAACAATCTATAGATTTCATTGAGAGAGTCCAAGTATATAAAGCTGGTGATAACTATGAGTTTGTCAAGCAAGTCAAAGATTGGCTATCATATGAATTTGAGATGAAAGATATAGGTGAAGCTATATATATTCTTGTAGTTAAGATTACAAAAGATGTTTAAAGAGATTATTTTCACTTTCTTAAGTAACTTATATTTAAAATATTTTAGAACGATTTTGCATGCAGGATTAAAAACTAATTAATAATCCTATTACTAAAGGCAAAGGTCTCAACAAGAAGTTATGCCCATCTACACCAAAATAAAAGGAAAAAATGAAGAAAATTCCATATTCTAGTGTAATTGGAATTCTCATATAAAGATGTATACAAGGCCAAATATTTGTTAGGTTCTTAGAATGATGAGCATATGTCAGACAAATCCAAGATAAGCACATTAAAAAGTAGTAAAGAAAATATTGGCGTATCTAAAAGGTATCGTCGATTGTGCATTATGTTATCAAGGCAATAACCTACGTATACAAAGGTATGCAAATATAGATTGGGGAGGAGATATAGATAAGAGAAATCTATCTCTAAATTTGTTTTCTTGCTTAACAATCTTGTTATTCATAGAAAAATAAGAAACGATCATAAGTTGCCATACCAATAACGGAAACTGAATTTATAGCATTTTTAGCAATAGTACAAAAGGTCATACAACTTAGATGATTCTTGGTTAGTTTAAGAGTCATTCAAAGTGAGTATGATCCAGTAACAATCAACTATGAAATACAAACACCAATTGCTTTTACTAAAGACCATAAATTTCATTGTAAAACTAAACATATAGGTAACAAGTACAATTATGTGAAAGATATAGTTGCACAAAAGGAAGTGAGCAAGAAGTATATCTACACGAGATATGGTGACAGACCCATATTTCTTGAGATACATGCATTGGGCATGTGAAGTCACTACGATTACGTAGATATTAAAATGTATTTGATTAATATTTTTCTATGTATGTTCATTCAATGTATTGTCATATTCAAATACAAATATAAGTTGACATTATTTATTAAGTAATAAGCATTGTATAGTACTTGGTTACGAAATATGTTTACGTTATATGACATATGTTATGTATGAATCAAAAAGTATGCAAACAGATGAAAGATTGGCCCTCTCACAGAAGTGACCGCCTCTGATATTTGTAAAAACTAAAGATGAACTAGATTTTAAATTTATTATCAAGATGATAATTAAGAACAAGAATAAGAAACTTAAACCACGAATGCTAACTAATATGATAAGTCAAAGGAAAATTTATTTGGAGTGATCATATTTGTCTTAAGTTATCAAATGAGAATTCAAAAAAAGATAAATTTAGGAGGATGAGAAGAAGATGACTACTAGACTAAATCAAAATCCTCGAAGTCAACGTAGAAAAATGTAGAGCCCGACCTCTACCGCCGTCACTCCAGGTATTGTCCTCTTTGGTTTTAAACTTGGATGAGTCACGACTCGAACCCAAGACCTCAAGGTTTTGTTC
>JANITX010000002.1:65133658-65145722 GCA_027564395.1 Erythroxylum ulei
ATTGTAGATTTTATTTAAAAATATTAAAGATCTATTCAACCCCCCCCCCCCCTTCTAGATCGTTTACATAAAGCTCACAACCATCATCTTAAGTTTTAAGGTTATCACAGATTTCAATCCCTCATGTATAGTATGCAAAGTATCCCACATTTCTTTAACCGATTCATAAGCTGATATCATTGAAAAATGACCTTCACCAACAGAACTAAAGATGGCATACATGGCTTGAGATTTTTCAAGTGCTCTCTCTTCTTCAGCTCTTATCCACTCAAATGGGTCTTTTAGTACTACTTCTCCCTTGTCATCAGTTATCACTGGATGTGTCCAGCCATGTAGCACCGAGTTCCATGCCTTTATTCCTTGTACCTTAATAAAAACTCTCATCCATGCTTTCCACGCAGGATAATTGGAACCATCCAATAGCGATGGTCTAGTAATCGATGCGTCTTCTCTTGTAGCCATATTTGTGAAATGTAGATTTGCACCAACTTGTTATACAATGTTCTGATTCGGTGACCTTCTCTGATACCAATTGAAAAACCTGAGGAATATGATGGTTTCACAAACTTTCAGATTTTTTCCCAATTGTTTCTAGTACAAACAAAAATTAAAAAGATTAAACGCATCAAAATAAATCAACATCGAAATTTGTTAACGCAATTCGACATACCTTACCTACGTCTACAAGGCCCTCATCTAGCTTAATACTTCCACTAACGATAATAGCTTTTATACAAGGCTTTATTGAGCTGACACCACTCAACACTTGACAGTATCCCTCATCCTCACTACCCATGAAAGTATTTCACACCCAATAATACAATCAACTCATGTTAACCTCAACAAAGGATTTTACTCAACAATTTTTTAACGAAAGAACAATAAACAAATAACTCAGGTGATTAAATAACTAAGAACAACACAGAATACACTTGAGAAACAAAAGAAGAATAACTTCTCGATAGGTTCAGCTCCACTAAAATAGATCTAAAAGTTATCGCTACACATTATAGGTTGATTCATGCAAACTTCAGCACCAACTCACGACTACAACAGTAGAACATCATGTATGACAGATCAAGCAAACAAGCCTCCATACAAGATTCAGTAGAAGATACATGTCGTCCATAAAATAACCCAGCTGTGAATCATCCACAACTAATCAATTAATAAGAGTCGCAGCACCAAGACGAAATTCTCATCATCATAGAATCAGCACATCAGTCCTTCCATCCACTTGACAATCACAAAGCCGTAGACTCTGAGCCAGAGTCACCAAAAAATCGTGTAACTAAAAACAAAACAGAAAACCACAGAAGTCACGCACGTGCAAATATGAGAATTACTTACGATACCCTTCAGCCAACACTAACGTAATCTTCACACATCTCCACTCAAGATAGAATTCTATCACACTTAAAACTATTATCCAAAAATTCAAGTTAAAAAATAAGTATTATTTAGTCAAACCGCAAGTAATAGTTCAATCGTCATTGCCCAATTAAATCCAATATAAGTTCTACTTCATCTTAATTTGGATTTAAAGCTATATTATCCTATAGGTCCAATTGTCAAAAATGCCAAAACTAATGATGAAATATATTACATATATCTTAATAAAAACAACTTATAAAATTTATAACAAGGACGACTCTATAGTATGCTTTTGCATTTGTAAATTTTCAAACTTGTAAAGGTTATTGATGCTTCGGTTTACAAGTTTATTTAAGTTCAATAACGTTGAAATATTTGGTTTGATTAAGCTTCCTTGCATCATCAATAATGATTAGATTGGACCCAACAAATACTTTGACAACGATTTTCAATTTTTTGTGTGATTTTTATTTTTATTTTATTATTTTGGCGTTATATGTTTGGAAGTTTCCACCTGTCCATACTGAAAAGTGACGTTGAGGAACACTAGAACCAATGTTGGACCCTTAATATTTTCACAGGTCATGACAATGAAAGCCAGCATATCTACCATAAATTGACCCAGAGGGCCTTCAAATCGTTGAAGAAAGAAAATATAATACCATATCTTTATTGGAGATTTTAGATTTTGGAGCCATTCTTGATAAGATAATCAGATAACGAAATACAGCCGGTCACATGGCAGAATAGCGGTGACGCGAGTAAGTTGGAAAACTCAAGACGTGCTACAAAATGCCCGTATAGCAAATGGGACAGACCAATGAATCAACACAATAAACTTGGCAAAATGGCATAACAGTTGCAGGTATCCTTAAAGCAACAACAAACGCCGCTGGATATCCTGGGTTTAACATTATACTGTGTTCAAATTTTCAGAAGTGAATTAATAATATACCATTGGAAAACGAAACTTTACATTAGGCAATAGCTACTTCTAGTTCTAGAATGTAAACCACTCACTATATACAAAGTTTGAACGGAGGGGAGCCAGAGATAAATTTCAAACTCCCAACAAACCTTCCCCGTCTTACTTGACTTCCTCGCATTATCATGCTTGGCCTTGATCTTTTCCAAACATTACCGAATATGCGCCACATTTGGCCGATTTCTGATCCTTAGCAATTAGCACTTTAGAAAAGCATCTGCAAGCCTGTGACAACACGACAGGTCTTACTCCAAACTTGAAGCAAACTGCATAGATCCCACCCACCAAAAGGTTAATCATTCAGCTAAGTATGTAATGATACTTTCTCAATGAAAAGGTGTGTTGGTGGAAGGGACTCAATCATGGAAGTTCATATAGATTAAAAGCATGGCCAATCTGGGAATGCCAAAATTACACAATCACTTCTCACAGATCTCTTTCTAAACATTCTATCACAAGGAAAATACCGAATGCAACATTTTCACTATGAATCATGATATCATACATCAATGTAGTTAGAATCCTATGCTAACGGTTCATCTTTACTTTAATGGAACACATTATCATGAAATTTTGTCTTTATTGTTAAGGTTTGTTGACATATATTGTTATCATGATTACATAGTAGAACTGTCTCCTATTAATTGTATTTAAAGCATAATTAAATCTCCCACAGTATGAGATCATATTTAGACTGGACCATAATGGGGCAAATGGCTCTTTGTATAAAATGCCAATAAGATAGGCCTCACGTACCTCTTTATGAATTAGGGATAAAGTTACGTACTTTTAAATTTCCTTAAATCCCGTGCTTAGCGAGACTTCTACTAAGTATAAAAGTTTGTTCGGTGCGTTTGTATCATAAAGTAACCACTAAACCATCGATTCAGGAATTGGCTAGTTTGATGAGGTTATGTTAATCCTTGTTCAGTAAGGTGAAACAGTGCTTCAGAAATTGGCTAGACAAAATTACGTGTTTGTACAAATATGTTAATCAGATTGGCACACCTATAAACCAACTGCAGTTTGAACAATTACGACCTATCATTTTATCTGCAACAATCAGGAAGACTAGAGAATTTTATCACCAAATGGTTCAACTAGAAAGTCCCACATTTCCAACTGAAGGTGAAATTTCCTGAAGACTGCTCAAATACTGCTTCCTAGGAACTGCAACTGGAAATTGAGCATTCCCATCACATTTTGACCAGAATCGCCGACTCACTTGTTTTTGTGATACAATCAACAATATTGAGCTGGTTTTCCTATTTCTACATGACGTCCTGTAGTTTAAGTACTAGAAGAAATATAATAATAGAACTGAAAGTATAAAAAAAGTTGAAAGCACAGCTCTATCCAAACCAAGAATGGCCTTTCCTCAGTTACATGATCTCTTAAGGTGCCATTTCAATCCTCTTGTCACTAGACATGCCTAATTTTAGGGTTAATGCCGAACAACAAAGTAGTTTCGAATCAATGCGCAATGAATTTATCAAAACAAAATCTACATTCTTCAACTGACGCTCTCATAAAGCTAAAATGATTTTTACGAACTCCAGATGATTGACTTCAACGTTACTATCACAATCAAATTCCTCAATATCAAAATTGCCACATTTTGGTCCAATATCAAGCATTTCATGGCAACGTCAAGCAAAGTAATGACCCATTTCATCACAAGAGACGTAATTTAAACAGAGAAAGCATAAATACACACAAAAAGCCTATTCAATAAATATGCCCAAGATCAGCAGAAATGTGTAGTTTACTGCATTCTCATTAATTTAATCTAATATTTCACGTTACAAGAATATAACATACAACATATTGGCATCTAAAACCTGTAAGTAACAGAACAGAACAATCGAAAGAACAAAACATGCCATACAAAAGGCATACGAGCATAGTGACAGAGGGAATTAAGAGCATACCCTTTTCTTTCTTTTGCCCTCTCTATTCAGTATCTGAGGGTAAATGTGAAGCATCAGTAGGTATAGGATCAGTTGGTAGTTGAGAAGAATCAGAAGGTACATGTGAAGAACCAGAAAGAACATCTTCTGATTCCTCCTGCATCAAGTTCTGCAATCCAGGTTTCAATTCCCTATTACAAAACTCCTCATACTCTCCTCTATCTCCCCCTTTTTTCTTAACCTCAACCACCACCAATTTTGGTGTCAACTCAAATATCTCAGCTGCAATAGTTAATGGACCTTTTACACCTTCCCCTGTTCCCTCTAAATTCACTCTGCAATCCTTCTTCCTAACAGTAAAGCTCACGACTTTCGCAATTTCTTCCAATTTGGAAATGATCTTTGATACAGGAGCACCAGACACAACCCTTGTCCCCTCTCCACCTTCGTCAAACAACCCAGATAAATCGAATCCCGGAGAGAATGATATTATATCAAAAGCATTCAAACTAGCAGGTCGAGGCAAAGAGGTGACCTTTCTTCTGGTTTCGATTTCAGCTTCTGATTCTGATAATGACGATTGGTCCGAAGCGAAACCCGTGTCATATTCCTCCTCGTCAAGACTGAAAAATCTATCATCTTCAATATAAAATTTCACATGCTTATACCCTTTTTTGAACCAGTGATTCTCCATAACCTCAGGAATCGTGATCCTTGTCACAGGGTTCGTGTCAAGAAGTCTCGTAAGCAGCTTAGCGAGCTCCGGAGAGAACCACCTAGGACAACGGAAGTCACCCTTATAGATCTTTTTGTACATGACCATAACATTTTGGTCGTGAAACGGCAAATAACCAGCCATTAACACAAACAAAATCACTCCACAAGACCAGATGTCCACTTTGGCCGCATCATACCCTTTTCTGGCCAAAACCTCCGGCGCAACATACGCCGGAGTCCCACAAAACGTGTGGAACAGACCGTCCTGTCGAATCTGATCCGACACAGCACTTAAGCCAAAGTCCGAAACTTTCAAATCCCCATTTTCATCAAGCAACAGATTTTCCGGCTTTAGATCGCGATGGAAAACCCCTCTGGCGTGACAAAACGCGACGGATGATATCAACTGTTGAAAATATTTCCTGGCAACTTCTTCCTTCAACCGACCCTTAGCGACTTTGTTGAACAATTCACCTCCGCGAACATATTCCATAACAAAGTAGATCTTGGCCTTTGTGGCCATGACCTCGAAGAGTTGAACTATGTTTGGGTGGCGAACACGGCGGAGGATTGAAATCTCTCGCTTGATGTGAGCGATTAAACCACCCTTTAGGATCTTTTCTTTGTCTATAACTTTGATTGCAACGCTCTCGTTGGTTTTGACGTTCCTCGCATGGTAAACCTTGGCAAAAGTCCCATGCCCAAGAAGCTTTCCCACCTCGTACCGGCCTAGAAGAAAAGGTTGGTTATTTGGGACGTTCTTCTTTGTCTGGTTTTTGGCTGCCATGGAAAGAGCAGTTTGGCTAGAGAAAATGAAGGCTTTTGTGCTTTTTTCGCATCTATTGTTATATAAAATGGAAAGATTGAATGATTGGGTGGCAGTGTGTGTGACGATGTGAGTGGTGCAAATGCTAACTTTTAAAAGATGCCACTATTTGAGGAGTATATTCTTTTAATATTGTAAAAATCTCTGAGTCTTTAGATTTCGGTTCTGTTTTAAGGAAACTGGATTGAAAGTACAACACCAACTATAAATTTGTTTTCCTACCTTACCGCCTATTTTTCCTATTTCTGGCTTGTCTGATCCAGTGATTCTACACTTCTCTTTGTTTTCATTCATGGAAAGGCTCTCCATAATTTAACACCTTTTCCTTGCAGTTCAGAACTACCGCGTTCTGTTGTCTTGTAATTTTCCGATTTACGTAATGATAATCCCATCTACCAATCACTCCTAAAACAAACAAAAGAAGGGTTGTGCGGTAACCACGTGGAGAGGAGCCAATGCGTTTGAGTGTCTAAGCGCACTACATATAGGCGATTCTCTCTTAACCGCGTGTTTCCATGATGTCATGCGACCAGACCTAAAGTCACTTATTTGACATTCCGTCGTAACATTCCCGTGACCTGATGGTTCGTGGACCATGTTGTGTTACTCGAGGACTGCCTACAAAGATCTTTTGAAAGTCTGGAATGCGCTGAATAGTTGTTTTAAGTTACTTGTGTCGATGCCTTTTGCGTTTTGAACTTTGAAAGCAAAAGTTAACTCTTTTTATAGGATGAAGATTGAACACTTGTATCTATTCTGAAGATCCGATGTTACAGATATCATACACATGCGAATAAATTCTTCTTCATACAATAGGTTCTATTTTTCTTTTGATTTGAAAAGCACTCTGAAAAGAATATTTTTAACGTAACATCAATGTTGATGAATAGGCCTAAGATTTCCGATAAACAAAGCAATACCCAAAAAAGGAAAGAAATATGTGTCTATGAATTTGACTCTTACAGGTCTCAGTATTAACACGATAGGAATCGGAAAACTAAAAATCAAACATAAGGATGACTGAACTGGACGTGTATATGAGGAGGAAGAGACCAAGAAAGGAGGAGGGAATTGATAACTCATTGTTGTTAATGGAAATGCAACGCAGTAACAAAAAAGAGTAAGAGTTATATAAAACAAAACAGCTTCTCTTAATCAATGTCTCGAGGAACTGGGAAGCCAAACTCTTTATGCTTTTGTAAGAGTTTGAATGACAAATGTGTTCCTCATTGAAGCGACGTGTCAGCGTTAGTTGTTGAAGTTACGGGTCTAAGTGGGCATGAGTAGCTGATATGTGTACACTGTTGTTGAAGTTAAGGGTCTAAGTGGGCATGAGTAGCTGATATGTGTACACTGTTGTTTATCCTAGTAGTTAAGTTGCTTACATAATAGTCCAAGGATCATGTCCATCCATAAAACCAACTTAGGAGGTGCCATAAGTTGACCTGATACCAAGAGCTGGTTTTTTTGTTTTTATTTATTTTTTTGGTTTTTTTTCAAATTTAATAATGACTAACTAAATATATATTATTTTATTTATTTAATATAATAATTATTGATAAAAATTAACACTGAGCATACAAGTTCCTTATTCAAATTGTCGAGAAAAAATCCACTACAATAAAATAAAGATCAAACTAAGGCTCTCTAGTATTTAAAGAAAGTCAATCAGCATTCACTATCTTTAAAGATTCATGCCAAAGGCCAGTTCGTCCTTTAGACAAATGCTATTAGAGTGATATATTGATTGAAGAGATTGATGAGAAACAATATTATTGCAGTCATAAAATTATACATTTAATTAATTAAATTTAATGATTAATAAAACTATAAATAATCAAATTAAATTAATAATTGTTGTAAATTCACAAGTAAGTAATCTCATATTAAAAAGAGACATGAGGATAAAGTGAGTTATATACAAATATAAGACTTTTAATCTATTTCTTTAAGGTTTTCGATTGAGATATGATATACTAGTTGTATATGATCTTATATGGATCCGAACTCTTCCGGCCCCTTAAATGTCTACTATTATTATTGAATATTAATTATTGATAAAAATAAACACACACTTGACTAATTATACAAGTTCGTTATTTAAATTGTTGAGAAAGAATCCACCACAATAAAGTAAAAATCAAACCAAGGCTAGGGATGGCAATCGGTCAGGCCAGGCAAATCGGGCTAAGATTGTCACCCCTAAACAAAGTTATCTAGTAATTAAAGCAAGTTAGCTAGCATTCACTACCTTTAAAGTTTCCTAAGAAAGGTCAATGCATTCTTCAAACAATTGCTAGTGATCATTATTAGAGTCATATCTTGACTTAAGAGATTGATGAGAAATAATATTATTGCGGTCATAAAATTATGCATTTAATTAAATAAATTTAATGATTAATAAAAATTATAAATAATTTAATTTTAATTTTACTTAATAATTTTTAAATTAAATTAATAATTATTGTAAATTCACAAGTAAAATAATCTCACATCAAAAAGAAATATGGTGATGAAGTGAGTTATATACAAACATAAGACTCATAATCTATTACCTTAAGATTTTCAATTAAGATATAGTGTACTGATTGTATATAGTCTCATTTTTATCCGGTCCAATTTTTCTTTAAGCCCCCTCAAAACTCTTCATTGGCATCATAGTTAGGTTGGTGAAATTCTATAAATCTTGGTTGTATATAGACTCACTTGAATTATAAAAAAAAACCATATCTATATATCTTGCATTGAAAATTAGACCTAAAAAGAAAAAAGATTCCTTTTTATCCCCTCTCCTCTCTTCTCCCTCTTTCTTTCTCTTTAACATCATCATACATGTAGGCATCTATTTTTGCTTTTAAGTTCAGGCAAGTTTGGGTAGATAGTCAATTTCGATATAGAAAGTTTATTTTCAATCTTAAAAGGATTTACATTCCGCTGAAGAGACACAAAGATGAGATTAATAACAGCTACGAAGGACTTAGATGATAATGTTAGTCTAAGTTGTGTTCTACTCAAAATGGTAGGGTTGAAATGTTTTCGTGGTCTGTTTATAATATATGTGTTCTTGCTTTCTTACGACAATTTCTAAGTCTAGGCAATGATTAATGGTTGTCTGCCAATATAAGCTTCTAAACCTAGAAATTTCTTTTACTCATCGCCATTGCATGAATTTTAAAGACATACACTTTCTCATTAAACAAGTTTAGAGAATTTGGGACTCAACATTGGCCTTAAATACGACATTAGATCCTCTGTGTTAAAAATGATGTTCTAATTCTGTTTCAGTCAAGTTTAACCAAATATTTATGTAATTTCATATAAATATGTGGATGAGATTTAATAGAACAGAATAATGATTGGTTAATTGAAACAGATGATCTGTTGTCCTTAAATACGAGAGTATTTAAGGAAGGAGAACAAAAAGATAATTTTACATTTTTTAATATTTTTAGATTCATTTATCACGTAAAGTACACATTTAATAAAAATATAAAAACGTCAAATATATTTTTATAGTGAATAATTGACTAACTAAAAATTTAAATTAGAATTTAAATTAATTGTTTCTAAAATATTAAAAATTAAATTGTGTTAAAATATTTAAATTTAAATTAAATTTCAGTAAAAGAAGTAGCATAGAGGCCTTGTTTGATTGACTAAAATCAACTATTTAACTTCATCAAACAGCTATTTAATTTGTTTGGTTACCCAACCAGTTAAAAATAAGAAGTAAGTTGCTTATAAGCAGCGTTTAAGGTCAATCAGCTAATAACCTTTCCTAAAATAACAATTTTGCCCTTAATTTTTCCCAACCTCATTACCGTCTCTCTCATTTTCTCATTACCGTCTCTCTCGTTTTCTCCAGAAGAATTAGTCTCACTCTCATTTTCTCTAGATTTTTCAAATTACCAGATTAGACGCGACAACGGATCCTTGTAGCTCGCATGAGAAACCGACAGTTTCCTCTTTTCTTGTTTCCATTTCTCTTACATTTTACACGTTTCTTTGTTTTCGTTTAGATGTCACGACAAAATTGATCTTTCCGATCCTCGTTCTTGTTCACTTTGCAACAAGACCTGAGGTATGATTGTTCATACTTAATTGAAGTTTATAATTTAAAATCTTTTAGCTTTCTGGTTGCGAGATCTGTGTTTTTTGGTTCAAACACTTGTGTTGTTGCAGATGACAAGAGGAGCTAGAGAGCAAGCGTAAATGCTTGTGCAAGCAAAGAGGAACCCAAAGACATCATTTTTAACAAGAAGAGAGTTGTTCTCTTTGTGGGTATTTCAGTTCTTCCTTTTTTTCAGCTCAAGGCTCAAGGTCTTGAAAACTTAATCCCAAGTGAGTTCAGTTCTAATCTGTTGCTTAAGTTTTGGAAAGTATGTTTCTTTTTTTACTTGATTATTTCGAATTGGTTGTGAGGAATAAAATGTTTCTCTACATTTCTTCTGGAAATTGAGCAAAACTAGTTTGTTTTTGCCTTTTCTAATTCGTGTTCCATGGCCATTCATGTGTGAGTTTTTCTATTCATGCAGCTATTCAATCTGTTGTATTTTATAGGTTTATTTTATGTTGAGTAATTTTGTGTCTTCTCACAAAATGATAGCTATAGCTTGAGCGAGTTCATTATTCAATCGTTATAACTAGTATATGAACCTGCAGTTGGTTTGTTTTTAGTAACTTGATATACTTTTCAGCAATTTGATTGGTAAAGTGACTTGTTCAGATTTAGTACTATCTTAATTGATTGACGAAGGTGATATGATGCTTGATTGAAAAGAGAGTGTTGTTGAACTTGCAATAATGTTGCCTTAACTAGGATGAAAACATAACAACAACATATTATGATTTTCATCCTGATCAAATGTCTAAGTTAAAGTAAGTAATCTAGCATGCAAAGTATTCACTAACACACTTGCAAAATAAATGTATACTAGCCTAAAGTTATATGGAGTAGTGAATGAAAACCATCGGGAATATGACATTTTCTAGTCCAAAACCAGCAATATTTGTTTTATTTGCTTCTTGGAAAAGTCTAGTGAAAGATAACTCAATTCATTTTTTGGTTAAAGATAGTTCCCCTGCTTTTTGCTGTTTGGTGTACTCAGAAATTCTTATCTTTAGGAAAGATAGACAATAATTTCTAAGCTGGCATTTATTACCTTATGCATATATGTTTGTTTGCTTAAGAGAAATTTTTTAATTAGGTACCTTTTTGGTGTCAGGGGAGTAAGTATTTCTGACAACTATGCCTTTTGTTTTTTGGTTTGGTGAGTAGTGGTATAGATTGGAAGAGAACATATTGTAGTTAAGTACTTTTCATCTTTTCTAACTTGTTTGGAGATTGAATGATCTAGGGCCTTTGTTCTATTATTAATTAAGCAACTGAAAATTTAAGCTTGGTTGTAGGAATGCATAGTCACAATACCTCCTTTCTTACAATGCCTAAACTATGTGTTATAAGAATTAAAAAAATTTATCTTTGATTACAGCATTTCATATTGGCATCTTTTTGTCTTTTGATTAAGTTTCATATATCATGTTTCAGCAAAGTGTGATCTAAAGGTCCTAGAGGACAAGCAAAAACAAGAGGTGTGGATCACTGTTCATTTGTGAATAACTTTGGATTGAATCTGGTTGGTTTTAAGTTTTCAGTACTGAAGTTTTAAATGTTTTAAAATGAGCTGTATTTATAGGCAGCTAGTAGTTCAAAAATATAAACCGTCGGATCCCTTTGTGTCTCTTGTTAATGCATTTGGTACATTTGGAACTGGTGTGCTTGGTGCGTTTTATGCATTGGCTTAGAATGAAAAGAAAGATGCAGATGTAACACTTGAATATGTGAGTCTCTTATTGACCTTTTAGTGTAGTTTATCTGTACCACTAGATTATTGAGATGCTTTTGTGCATTTGGAGAAAAAAGTCTGCTCCTTGATTCTATGGAATGTTTAAATGCCTTTTTCTAGTTCTCTGTCTCTCCCTCTCGTTCAAGGGAAAGATCTTTGCAATGTCTTTTGTATACTGGAATAGTAAGATTCTTAAACAGTTTGTTTCGTTTTGTGGTTTTAGTTAGTTTTTGGGCATATTGAAGAAGAACTAGCATCTGCAAAAGGTGAGATATTATGACTGAGGAGTCAAATAAATTCATCAAAAACTCTTGTAAGCCAGTCATCCATCATAGAAAGCTGAAACTGAAGACAAAAAGCTCGCTGTTGATGCGAAAAGGACCACTAGTAGGAGAAAGCCTAGTTC